>JAXCLQ010071387.1:0-12172 GCA_035584115.1 Cedrela odorata
GTATGAGCAGAGAGCAGCCGTATGGAAGAGGATGGTTGGACCGAGAATGTTACCTAGTCAAAGATGGAGTCTATATTGGTTCGGGTGGTCTGGTCCTGGCTAGTTTGGGTTCAATACTGGATGCAGCCACTGTGACAAAAAAGAAGAGTCTAGTTGATCAAGGTAGAAGAATACATGCACAGATTTGATGAATAAAAAGTGGGTACGACGAAGGTGCATACAGCTGTGTTGTACAATTTCTTAATTTTGGTTGCAATCTTCAAATCTTTCGAATTGAAACTGAAGAATTAAGATGTACGGTACAGCTACATGGACCATAGTCTGACCCTACAAAGTGGCGTAAAAAGAGGGATCATTCTGTTTAGATGCTAAGAAGACGGGAAGATAGACAGGGCAATATTCAGCTGATGGGTTGGAGGAGAAGAAGCTACACCAGTTGAAGATAAAGCAATAACATGATTTTTTATTTTTTTTTGGGTAATTGAATGTTGGGAAGTTGGTGTATAATGTCCAAGGAAATGATAATCATGAACAAGAAACGGTTAGTAGTTGACGTCGACATAGACCATTCCCCACGGAAACCATAATGAAAAGATTAATTATTGTTTTGCATTCAGAAAATTCAATATAGTGAACCACTTTTTGTTTATTTAGTTCCTACTTTAAAGGGAGAAATGATTATACAAATTTTAATGTCAATTCTAAGTCCTAACCACTCACTAATAAATGCATCTAGTGAACAAGCTGCCCATCAAGGTCCAAGTTTGACAGTTATTTGGGCCAAAACTGACCAGCCAGATGCCCGGAAAGGGATTGTAAACTGTCAAAACTGAAGCCAAAACTGAAGCCATTAGATTAATGATTTGGAAGTCGCATGTTTACAAAAGAATACTAGAAGTTGTACAAAGGTAGCAAAGTGAATCCATTTAGAAAGTTTTTACGTGAATCCAAATTCATTTCAGTCGCAGGAGAAGTACAGCAGGATCAGGATAAGGAATACATGACTAGAAACTGAGAATCTAACATAACTATTCACATAATCGTCTAAGCAAGTAATTTTTTTTTTCCAGATAAGAAGACAGTATTTGCTACAGTACGAGATGTGAAACCCCAGTTCGTGGGCCAAAACAATTTCAGGAGCTAGAGATAACCGTTTGTTCCAATTGTTCTTACATCTCTATACGAAAACTCTTGGGATAATAAGCATCATTTACCTTGAGATCAAACTGTGAAGGACACGGATATTTGTCGAATGTTAAAATTCATATGGCATTAGTTATGCATGTTCTCATCACATTCCCTTCCACCATAACTGGGTCCCTTTCCCCCACTGTATGAACCCCTATAATTTCTGCCTCGCCCAGCACCATAGCCACCATAACCTAGATGCTCTCTAGGTCGGAAGTTGCCAAAAGTCTGTAAAATAAAACAATAGTAAGGAAATCAAGGATTCATCCAAGCATTACTTGAAGTTGCTCAATTTGGTATTCACTTCTCGTAAGTGAAAACTGTATTAAAAGTAAGCAAACCACAGTATCCAGCTTCATTCGTTCAGAGAAACGGTTCTGTCCATCCTTTGTTCCACAGCTTAGCGACTTGCAAGAAATTGTATCAAAGAAATAATCCTTCTTATATGCAGATTGCACATGGAGCAACAAAAACACAGATGTAAGCCTATTTTGAAGAAAACATACACATTCTTTTAAATTTATATAAAGAAGATGACCTTAGCCACACAATCTATTGTCAAAAACAATTTTCCAAAAATAAAAAAATCTGATCATGTGTAGAACAATTCAAAACCTACCTTAGGATCAACATTTTTTACCAGGCCATGAGCATCTTTGGTCCCCAAGCTCTGATCAATTGCATTATCCTCAACATTCTCAGTTTTATCCCTTTGCTTTGCCTTTTCGAGATGACCCCATACTTCATCCTTTTTGAACTTCTCGTTCATTGCTTCAAAATCAAACTCTTCAGTGAACTGTGTAGTAGAGTATTGAGACTGCAAAATCCACAATACTTTAAATAGAAACTTCAGTCAAATTTTAAGAGTCTACACATTGTATCTAAATGTTTAGCACTTCCCCTTATGAAAGTCCTTCATAATTTTGATAAAGAAATGCAAGGTACATACCAATTGCTCAAAAGCACCAAATAAAAACATGGCAGATAGATAATCAAAGCTAATTTCATCCATCCATCTATGACAGGTTTATAGTTAGTGGCTTTTGGCTTGCATGTGATAGCGGTAGTCTTGTCACGCCACGACCCTGGGGGTCCACCTGTGACAATCGCTACAGACTTCATGATATACTTTCTATACTTAGAATGTATCACAAGAATTTGTAAGGCTAATATGTAATTTACAAACTCCTAAAAACAGTTTATTAATAAACCTTCCCATCCATGAAATTATCAAAGAATTGATCTACGTAATCAATTCATCAACAACAAATATCAATTATTTAAAATAATTTTATGTAAATCATTTTACAGTCGGGTTGAACAAAATATAAACATTTACATCATCTTTTAATTTACAAAAGTATTACAAGAATCAAATTACATTTATCTAGTGGAACATTCACACATGTGAGTTAAGTAAGTAACCTACTTGAAGCGTTGTAAGCTCTCTATTGCTAACCCGAACTCTGCAAGTACTAATGCTCTTAACCTGAATCTGTAATTGTGAGGGATGAGTATACAATTATACTCAGTGAATAAATACATACATATATATATATATATACACACACACACACACATACAACTCATGTACAATAAATGACTAAAATCAACATTGAGGTATGCATTTATTTTTAAACACCCAAACCGGGCTGGTCATATTATTTCGACTGCTGTCCTGGCCGAGGCAACGTCGAAATTCATCAGTGAGTCTGTTATACATAAAATGCAATGCAATGCAATCTTATAAAATAAAATTTCATTTCTTTTTTACAAAACATGCACTTATAAAACACTGCTCATCTCACTGATGTTGGCCTTCAGTAGTTACTTGATGATGAAGTGACTATCCTTGTCATATCTGTCAAATCCACGAGATCCCTATCAAGTCACTAGGACTTTTTATAGGGTCTCCATATCAGCACACACATGCTCGGCACACAGTAGGCTTACCATGGCTTAACCTCCTTTATGCAACCTTACTGCTGCCCACTCACCTATGCGGCTTTTCATAGGCTCATCCATAGGCTACCTCCCTATATATACAGTAAATAAGTAGGCGCAAAGGCCATGCAACTGGCCCACTAGCCATAACACAACATTCGGCCTTATCGGCATCATAACCAAAACATAAATGCATTAAAACAATTTATTTTTCAATAATTATAACATAAATACATCAAGCCTCCTCGACCGTTCAGCATGTATATCCAAACAATTTCAAAACCGCAGACTAATTAAATCAACATATCTCAATATCAATCATTAATTACATAAACACATTTCATTTCTCATTTCGTTTCAACAATAAAAAACACTTGTTTACACACAAGTAATACATATAAATATCATATGCATTCTACTTACATAATTATGTATGTATAAATCTACTCATAGTAAGGGGGAGGGTAACCACTCCCACTAACAATCCCTCGCGCCTACTCGATCCTTCTTTTAGATCATCATAACCTAATATCACATATACGTAACTTATGAAATTTACTATGTAAATAATCAATATAATTGCACTAAATGTAATTTTAGTGAAAAATGTTACTAAATTCCTTTCTTTAATGCATTTCACTTAATTTAACTAACTAAGGTCATTTTTTTTCGATTTTCAAAAATGAATTTTCGTGGCTAATTTATTTTAATTTTCACTTCCAACTATCCCAAATTTATACATTTTTGCCTAAACAACAAATACGGTTTTGATCTAAATAGTGTATTAAAATAATGTTTATGCCGGATTACTCTAGCAAAAGATTGTTCATGCCGGACTACTGTAGTTAAGTACCGTTCATATTGAATTTACTATGCAAAAACAGTTATTGTGCAGACTGAAGTTACTGTAGTACATTCAAAAACACTGCAGAACCTTCAAAAATATTGTTCATTCAAGAGCAAAACACTTTAATTTTTTCCAACAAATATCTCAATTAATGCAAATTCAACCTAATACTTCATTTTCTACTCCATTTAAACAAAATTATAACATTTTTTTTACATAAAATTAAATGTAAATTGTTTGAATAAATAGTAACTCTAATTTCAATTTATGCTTAAAATGTATAATTCAAGTTTCTTATGAGTTAAATAATTTACCTGTAGCGGGAATTAGAAGGAAAACCACTTGAATCCGAAGTGTTTTGCCTAAAATTGAAAAATAGGGGAGTAAGAAGGTTTATTGCAAATGGAGAAAAAAATGGAGAAAAATGACTACAAGTTTGGGGAGAAAGATGGCCAAATTTTTTTTATTTAGCATGCAAAATTTTAATTAGGCCCCTGTTTTTTTTAATATTATAAAAATAACTTAAAATTTTGAAAAACTTTCATTTTCGTTTTTTCAAAAAATTCTAAAATAGCATTTAATACTTCAGAATCTTTACAATTAAGTCCAAAATTAATTATTTAAATTTTCTTACTTAGTTTCTTCTATTCAACTTAAAACACTTTTATTTTCTCAAAGGTCTAACCCCATTAACTTAAATTCCAAAAAAAAGAAATAATTGAATTACCTATTTATTCGAACAATAGGTTTTACAAGTCTTGTACCAAATTCTTGTCTAAAGCAACCATATTGATTCTTATTTTTCCTTTCTCTAACATTTCCCTCCTCTCAACTATTCAGCTTGAAAGGATTGTCTTCTGGATAATCTTTACCTTTAAATGATTCAAGGAAAGTTAACTTAAATTTAGGAAATATTAAACTAATATGTATGTTAAAGGTATTTAGATCTTGGCTTAACAGACCTAAACATGATGGCTAATTGCATATTTCTACAGAGACTTTGAAAAAAAGACAAAACAAAAAAGTACCATGGAACTGTTAATGCACAACTGTTACGGATAGTGGCATTACACATGGATGTAAAACAAATAAGAACAATTGACTAGAGCAAAGGTATTAAAAAATTCAGCTAAAAAATCCCAACCTGTAGTGTAAGGCTTGGCAATGGCAACAATGGCGGTTGAGTTACTTGAGGAGACACAGTAGATAGAGCATTAGATGATATTGGTAGCATAGCACCCATATCCTTCTTATCAGCATACATTGCCTGTGTGGAAGAAAGCACAGGTGGCCTAGATGGCAATAACTAATTTAGAGTTAACAGTGATGGTGGTGGTGTTAGCAAGGGGCCAAAAGCAGAACCTAGAAAAGGTAATGCAGGATAATGCATGTGCTGAGCGAGACGACTAATTACAGGATCAAAAACAACTTTACCCGCAGTTTGAGCTTCAACAGTTTTGGTATCTTGGCAAGAAGAAAAAACCAAAGACAAAGTTGGATTATGATTAGTCATATATGCAAGTTGATGTGAAGGCAATGCACCAGGACTGACTCTGCTAGTCAAAGCAAGAGTATCCAGCCATTGATGTGATTTTGTCAAAATTTTACCACCAACTGATACTGATGGTGGAGAATTCATATTCACCCCAGCATACCATGACTGTGAAGGAAAAGCCAAAAAAGAAAACAAAGAGCAAGTAAATTTTCCTCTTCAACTTCAATATTGGAAAATCACTATTCCTTATATATTTCTACATGTCAATACCTAAATGATAGCAGGATCTTTGTAAATTTGATCTTCCTCCTTCTGAGAAGATGGAGAGGACTTAACTTCCAAATCCTAAAATGAAAACAAATAGTAATAGATAATACATATATTTGACAAACCAACATATTAACATACACTAGTTACTTATATATGTCTGTCTAATCTGTTTGTATGCCTACTTGTAATGACAACATAAAAAATATCTATATCCTAAAAACGATTAGTTATATAATCAATGTAAAATGAGAAATAATCACCATGTGATGCATACTGGAACTACTATGAATACATAAGAAAATAAAGAAAGTAATAATTTTATACACACACACAGCTCCAACCAAATGCTAAGCAAATAAATATTATGACGTCTTGCTTCTTGAACACATATATCCTCAAAGATTGGCCCTCCAATGAAAAGAAATAAATAAATAGATGCAATAACAAGCAATCACAATCTTCATTACCTTAATGTCGCTTCCACGGAACAGAATGTATTCATAAGCCTTCTCAGATGGCAAAACTTGCGGCCCTTCTGTACCATAAGATCTTACTACAACAACATTCAAAATATAAAAAATGAAAAAAAAATATATATCTATCAGACCTCCAAGTAATTATCTTTCTAACATATCATTAATTACATAATTTACTTAAGAAGGAAGTAAGTACCAAAACCAAAGACCATAAGGTTTATTGCCTGGTCAGTCGTGCGAATGCTACATTAATTTTTTTTTTATGAGAAATGCTTTTCCAAGCACTTAAAAGTGCTTTTGCATGAATTGATTTTTACTCAAAAAATACTTTTAAATATTTATCCATAACATCAAAGATTTTCCTCAATTTGCAAAATTGTAACAAACTAGCAACACACTATAACAAATAGATAATAAAATTCATCAAACCCTAGCTTAACCTACAATATTCATTTCAAGTCATCATACTTGAAAAATACAAACACAGAAGAAAAAGATGAAAGGAGAAAGATGAAACGCACTATTTTTCAGGCCAATGGTGGAATCATTAACGTTAAAGTGATAAAGAACGCCTTCGTAACGAATCTCGTACTTAGAAATTAAACTAATGAAACTTTCAATGTACGATTCCAATGCATTTTTTATATTCAAACTCGCCATCTTCTCTATGTTTTATCTCAGAAGACAAGTGAAGACTTCCAGAAGAAAATAAAGTGAAGGAAAGCAAGGGAAAGTCAAAAGGAAAATGCTTTATCTTCTGTTGATGTTTATTTAGTAAATGGTTGAGCATGATTTATTTTAGTTTAGACCAATTTTCTTCTGCTGGGCTCGTGTGGTTGGGCCCTGTCATATTTACATTAAAATGAGAGTAGAGCATCAGTGTCACGGACAGCTTTTCTCTTGGTCAAAATTTAGGCCTATGTGGCACTAATTAGAGCATTCGAATTAGCAAATCAGTCTAAACAAGTTTACACGCAGCAAACTCAAGTAGGTTGATTGTTTACAAAAATAAACCAGCAGTATAAAACAATTGAAAACAAGTAACTTTTGTATTGCAACACAATTTAAGGCAATATCGATAAAATACGCAACAAGTATACAAGCAATCAATGAACATGCAAGCATTGAACAAATAAGCATCACTACACATTAGAACAATGGTAAACAAGATTGAATCATCAATGCAAGTAGCACATTTTATTTACCCAAGGGCAGGGGAGTACACAATAATGCCCCTAGAGTGTTAATGGACAAGACCCTTTTGAGGCACTTAGCCATCTCCCATAAAGAGGTTTTTAAGACATTGCAGGAGTGGTAGGAGTAGACATAACACATGTCTCAGCTGTCACCCCCCTAAAATAGTAAGTAAAATAAGCATTCAAAGCCACAATGGCGCATCATCGACTTGCAGCCATGGGCTTACTAGCTGGCCCTGGACGAGCAAATGTGGGTGGCCCTTATATTTTCCCCCACCTAATCTATCAACGTCCTTGATGGTGGCACTATCTTGAAGTCTTCAATTTTCTGTTAGAACAGCTTCAGTTTTTCGGCTCTCTCTCAGCTAATCTTTTCTTCAACAAAGACCTTCCACTTCATGAGGAATTCCTAATGGCGTCATCTCTCCCAAGTTGTTTGTCTCTCTACTAGAATTTCTTCAACTTCTTTGATATTCTTCTTCGGTGGTTGCTCATTGATCTCCTCTCCTATTGGTTGGTTCCGTGTGGAGTCGTCCTTTCGACGTAATAAGACTTCAACTTGCTAACATGAAAAACTGAGTGCATCTTCATCCAAGCTAGCATCTCGGCCTTATACGAAGCCTTCCTTATTTTGGCAATGACTGAAACTGAACCTCTATACTTCTGCACTAGTCTCTGGTCTTGGCTCTTCTAAAAACAAATCTGTTCTGGCATCTGCTTAATTAACACCAAGTCTATAGGTTTGAACTCAAACGATCTTCTATTTTTGTCTGCCCATTTATTCATCCTAGTGGCAACTTTCTCCAAATTATGCCTGATGGACTTTTCCTGTACACTTTGTGACTTCGTGGGGTAGAAGTGGTTGCTGTCACATTGTATTAAAGTAAAACTATGTGACGTCAAGTAATTGAGCTCAACTTTTCTGGTTGGCATTGATAAGATGCTGCAAATATTCTTGTAGTACCCCATTAAATATCTTTGTCTGCCTATCAGTCTGCAAATAATGTAACACAAATAGAAATTCATTTTCTTTACTAGTATACCTTTATTCTGTTTATGATAACTTTCAACCTTCATAAGATACATGGTGGTCTTCTTGCAACAAGAATCCCTCATATTGCGAAGTTAGATGCATCGATCTACACCTCAAATGGTTTGGTTATATCCAAGAGGGTAAGAACTGGATCTCTCACCATGCTTCCTTCAAGTTGTCGAAAGCTCCTCTACACTGTTCCGACCATTTCCACATTACACTATTCTTCAACAGCTCGGTTAAGAATTATAACTCTTTTACGCTTGTTGGTGTTTTCCAATATTTCGTTGTAAACCACGATATCATCAGAAACTTATACGACCCATACCGAGTGACGCATGTTGTTTTTGGTTCATCCCTCCCTCGACAATCCTCACTTTATGGTAACCCTGCCACAAATCTAGCTTGTGAAGTATCTTGCCGAATTCAGTCGATTAAGGAAATATACTACCAACATAATGTGATAGATTTTGCAGATCGTCAACTTGCTGAGAGCTCTATAATCAATACACAATCGTAAGCTCCCATCTTGCTGCTTCTGGAACAACACCGAGATTCTGAAAGATGCTTTCGATGGTCTGATGAAGCCAACCTCTAACAATTCATCTAATTATTTTCAGAGTTTGGCTAGTTTTAGTGTAGTCATTCTGTAAAGGACATGCGATGATGGATTTGCCCTGGGCACCAGCTTAGTCTAGTGATTAATTGCTTTCCTTTTTTGGCAAGATCTTGGGCAGTTGATCCAACATCACCTCAACAACTCCCTCAAGACATCCACAATCTTTGATGTGGTTGGCTCTCATCCATTCTCCTCTACTGAGGTCGGAATGGCGATGAAATAGGATTTTTGTCTCTTAATTCCCTTCTTGAACTGAAGTGCGGATAAGATTTATGCTTCTGTCGGTTGCTTAACTTTGACCGACACTATTGCAGGCCTTCTTCTCATGATCAACAAGCCATCGACATATGAAACAGAAATTGCGCCCTTCTTCAACAAGATGTCAATTCCCAAGACGACAACAAAGACATTCACCTGCAAGCGACAAGGTCTACTTGACCTTCTCAAGTGCCTATCTTTATCAATACTTGCTTTGCCAACTCGCTTATGGGTAAGTCTTTCAAAGTTGACCGCCTTCATGCTGCCAATATCCTCTTCGTGCTTCAACTTTAGACGCTTCTTTTTAGAAGCAAAAATGAAGTTATGAATGGTTCTTGTGTCCACCATAATACTTTCTTAGGTAACGACCCTGACTCTAGGCGAGGTCACAACCCATTAACATATAAGCCTGCCCTGGCTTACCGAGTCACAACCGTTACAGCCAACAGCCCCGGTCCCAAGTGCGGCTACAATCCACTATCCCATAGGTCTGCCTCGGCTACCAAGTTACAACCGCTGCAGTTCATGGTACCTCATGACAACTGGACAAAAATCTACCCATCTGGCCCTCCTCTAAAGTCCTTCAGGGTTTTGTCACTCCACAGGTCTAGCCCAAAGCTGGCATATTTCCACGGAGTTCGCCTCCTCCACAACCCAAACCTAAGACCTCCCTTTTTAAGAGCATCCGCAGATGAGTGTGAGTACCAATTCTACAAAAGGCTATTTTTTTGCGACATTCTTGCATTTGGATGGCTCTTTTAGAGCATTCAACATCCACGATGTCACCATGTAGCCTGCCTATTCAGTCTCTTGATTACATTTAATTGCTTCTTGCAGTTCAATTTTTAGTTGCAATGGCACTTAGTTTTGCTCTTTTTTAGGCACTCAATAGTTCTATAAGGGTTATTACAAAGCCAACATGATAACGTTTCTTTCCGACTTCCCAACCATTGAAAGATGGTGACATTTTTGAGAAGTTCGGTTTTGCTCACTTGGTTACTCCCCCACCTTTGCTGAGGCCCCAATCTCTTGGTTTCTCATTCTATTTTTGATTGGGAGTCATCATGTGAGTAATCTAACAGTCGATTAGCGACTACTCATATGAATGAGATATCTCGCACCCTTTGTCGCTATAGCTCATTTCAGCCCCAAGGTTGACAGCTTTCTATCAAATAAAACAATCAGTCTTGCTTGGTCATATCTCGGATATCTAACATTAAACTTGAGAATTTCTTTACATACTCGTAGACTGCCCTAGTTTGAGTCAACTCATGTAATTGCTTTTGAGCAAGGTACGCCACATTTTCAGGGAAAAACTTTAGCTCTCATTTCAGGTCCTTCACCACAACTTGGCATCCCCGAACAAGTACATGGATGCCAGGGTCACCTTGGCATCTTCGGAATCTGTACTCACAGACCAAAAGTATTATTTGATATTAAACAAAAGTTTTCGATCACTTTGGCATCTCGGGTCTCTCTATAGTGTTTCGGTACCTTCAACCGACCATAATCTAAGCTTAGAGTGGCTTCTAACTAAGTTACAAGGATACGAACAGTGAGGTTTGTCCTAATGTCCACCTCTTCTAGTCGTTCTATAACACACTCATCGCATCACGATACTCCTCCACAATCTCATATATAGTTGCTTGCATATCTGCAAATTGTGTTTCCAACTTTTGAAACGTCTTCTATTGAACAACTTGGTGTTAAAGCCAACGACATTCGTTTCTAGTACGCTCACTCGAGGATTCAATGACTCTAGTATCGTCAAAGTTTGTCTCAAGTCTTCGGCATCAAATGAGCCCCCTTTTTACTGTGCCGCCTCTAAGGCTCATTGACGCTCCACTAACTCTGCCCATTTTCTTTCGAAAGCATCCAATTGGTTTGTTCTTGAAGATGTAGTTTTTGTAGACATTATTACCACAATCTTGAGGTCTGATATCAAATATCACGAACCATTTTTCTCTTGGTCAAAATTTAAGCCTGTGCGACTCTCACTAGAGCATTCAAACTAGCAAGTCAGCCTAAATGAGTTTACACGCAGCAAGTTCAAGTAAGTTGGTTGTCTACAAAAATAAACCAGCAGTAGGAAACAATCGAAAACAAGCAACTATCGTATTGCAATACAATTTAAGGCAACATCGATAAAATATGCAATAAGCATACAAGCAATTTAATGAGCGTGCAAGCATTGAATAAATAAGCATCACTACACATCGGAACAATGACAAATAAGATTGAATCATCATTTATTTATCTAAGGGTGGAGGAGTACAAAGCAATGCTCGAGGAGTACACAACAATGCCCTCGGAGTGCTGATGAATAAAACCCTTCTGAGGTACCTAGCCATCCCCCTAAAGAGGGTTTTAAGATATTGTAGGAGTGACAGAAGGAGATATAACACATGTCTCAGCTATCAAACCCCCTAAAATAGTAAGTAAAATAAGAATTCTAAGCCACAATAGTGCATTTCCAACTTACAATCATGGGCTTACTAACTAACTCTGGACAAGCAAACACGGGTGACCCTTTCAATAAGCATGTGCATATATCTACAAGGCCGGGAAAGCAAGCAGAAGTAGCCAAGCCATGCGATGGAGAAGCCTCACGTCTGACTATTAAAGTGCGTGTTAGAGAAGATAATAGTTCAACCGTAGCCAGACTTGCTCGACTTGTGAACCAACCAACCATACGTTGTTAGCAATACCAATGCACCATTAATTAATTGATCCAATTTTTAAGCAGTTGGTAGGTCTCCTTGGGTAATTCCCAGTTCCTTCAAATGTGATTGAATCACGGCGTAGCAGTTGGAACCAATAATTAAAGAACCTGACCTTTTGGCACT
>JAXCLQ010071388.1:0-12171 GCA_035584115.1 Cedrela odorata
GGAATGGCGTAATTGTGGAAGTGAAATTGAATCTCGGCAATTTTGGTAGGCCGAGTTTGTTTGAAATATTTGGGAGTTTTGGAATTTGATTATGCCGATGTGATGGAAAACGAATTGGTGGGAAATGATAACATTTAATAAATTTGGAAATGTTATGCCAAATGTGTTTTGTTTCCGAAAATTGTTATGATATGCATATAGATGTGTAAGTATATAAGTATATATGTGATGATGAAATAGTGTAAGTATGGTAAGAAGTTTAGGTTAGAAATTTATTGATGTTGAGTTTAGAAATATGGAAGTTATAGAAAGGTAGCGGTAAGAATTGGCGCATGACTAAAATAGGTTGTGTTAATTTGTTTTAGGTACGCAACTTTAATATAAGAGCATATTCGGGAAGAGCGGGAACAAATGTAACTAGATTGTGCATGTATTTTAATATTTTGAAAATTATGCGATATTCGATGTTTGATGAAAATGTGATTTGTACATGTTGGTACGCCATTGAAATTCTATGAAATGTTTATGAATTTAAATGTTTACGCCGATATCGCATTTAGAGAATAAATATGTAATCTTGTCGATGTGTGAAATGTTTGAAAAAGAATGTATTTTATGGTTTAGTCATTAGTTATGTTATTATGATCTAGCCGGATCTCATATTAAAGGCGAGGTTTGTAAACTAGTAAGAATTCTGTTTAGCGCGTCATGTGTGCTTCTATTATATGTAAATGTGAATGATTGCTTAATACGGAACTCATGATCACGTTTTGTAACTGGGTCATCGTGGGTGCAGGTAACACTAATTGACTAAGCCGTTCTGAATATGTTTGTATTTTGAATAAGCTTATTTGAAAATGTACTGATTGTTTACGTTTTCATATTTTACACTACATCGACATATCACACTTGTATGATTTACTTACTCAGATGTTTATCTCACATTTTATTAAAAATTTTATTTTTCAGATAATAGCACATAAGGATGACCAAGTACGCAACTGAAGATGTTAGGCGTATTTGTAGTTTTATTTTAATATATGTAATTTGTAGATTAACTAAGTAATGTGTATAGACTTGTAGATTAGTATGAATATTTTTGGATATGAAGTTGATAATTTATTTGTATTACTAAGAGTTGTATTATATGTACACTTGTATGTATAAAAAAAAAATTGTGGATTAGAAATATTTAAGTTTTGTGTAAATAAAATAATAGTATTGTATATAATAAATATAAGTATGTATTTTGCAGTTAGTAAGAAACAGGTGTGACATACCTAATTTTCAACAATGAATTTTCATGGCTAATTTATTCTAATTCTTATATTCGATTACCCTAAATTTACACATTTTTGCTTAAACAAACAAATATGGTTTTGATTTAAAAACTGTAATAAAATATTGTTGATGTCGGAATTTACTGTAGCAACTGCTCATGACTTAATACTGTAGGAATTGTTGTTCATATTGATACTGTAGCTACAATACTATTTATATTATAATTATTGTACAAATAATTACTATTCAGATTAAATATATTGTACAAATAGTTATTGTAGTATATTCAAAAATACTGTAGCACATTCAAAATACTGTTCATTTGAGACAAAAACACTCTAATTTCTTTCTATCAACACTTAAATTAATGTCAATTCAACTCAATACTGTATTTTCTACTCAAAATCAACACAATCTAACTTTTTCTATGCAAAATTAAGTGAAATTTTCTTGGGTAAATAGTAACTTTAATTTTAATTTATGTTTAAAATAAAAAATTTAAACTTCTAACACTTTATACAGCTTATCAGTAACTAAAATTGGAAGAAAAACGGCTCGAATTCAAAGTATTTTGCTCAAAATTGAGAGAGAGGAGATGAGAGTATTTACTGCAAATAAAGATCCAATTTGTTATATTTTGATTTATAAAATTTTAATTAGGCCCCTATTTTTTTTAAAATTATACAAATAACCTAAAACTTTTAAAAACTTTCATTTTAATCCCTTTAAAAATTCTAAAATAACTTTTAATATTTTAGAATCTTTACAATTAAGTCCAAAATTAATTTAAACACTATTTCCTCCATTCAAATCCACTTATAATATAACTTTATGAAATTAAGTTTGGGCTTAAACAAATAACACTATTTTGAGTCCAAAATTCAACCATTCACCCAAAAAATTCTAAGTTATATGAAATTTTAATTTAACCAAATAACATCAAATTATTTGATTAAAATTTTTAAATACTATGGATGCTACAATTACAAAATTTTAAAATTGCGGGTGTTACAATTTTTCCTTTCTTACAAAAATTTCGTCCTCGAAATTTGAATAGTGTCTTATTCATCATATATAACTCAACTAATATCATTTGCATTTACCTATTTTGATTATCTTATGAAATTTCCACAATGTAAGTAATTAAATTGACGCACTTGATTAAACTCATTGCAATTACCACTACCATTCAAAACGTATATAACTTAGTCAAATGAATACATAATTAATGAGATTATTATTCTAATACGAATTTATTAGTAGTAATAGCAATTATTATTCTTAATAACTCATATTTTCATTGAGTAACTCTAATAATAAGTTCTAAAAATCGTATAATATTAAATCATACATCTTATTGACTTGTAGTTCAATCATTATATTTAAGTCTAAAGTCTACATGATCTTGATGCTTAAACTTTATTGTCATCATCCCTTATTATAAATTATAACATCACTATCCATTATTCTAAAATATAACAAAACTTATAATTAACTCCTACAAAATTTTATATATTACAGATTGACTAAGGTTAATATAACATATAACATGTACATTGTATATATATATATCTAAGATCTAATTCTAAGATATCAAAGACATTGTCTTCATAATATAATTTAACTTTATTCTAATGTCTTCATAATATAATTTAACTTTATTCTAATAACTTTGATTTCTTAATATTTAACCATTGTCCTACCACAATGTCAAAACACATTTATTAACATACATAGTAATATATATGACTTATGCGAAAAATTCATATAGTTATAAACTACTAAATACAGTTAATGTCTAATAGCTATATCAAGAATTATTATACGTCATTATCTTAGTCAATATTTACTTATAAAATACATAATTTCATACTTAAACTTTCATAACATCATAAGTAAAATTTCTTGTAAATAGAAATCTTAATTCTCAAATGGTATATTATAATATAATACTTTTGATATTCTTAAAATAAACTTCTAACTATCTCATTCATATCAATCAAGAATTGTACATTTTCAATTCAATTATAGTTTATAATACTTATTGTAACAAAACTATTGTTTAATTTAGGAACATCCAATAATAATTTTTCTCAATCAAATTATTAAACCAAATCACTCAAACTATTTATTGATATTTTTGTTCTCAATCCACTTTATGTTATAAAATAATACATGTATTAATATTAAACCTTAAATATTAAATAATTAAATAAAATACTTCTTATAATTCCTCATAATTCCACTATATGGACCTTAAAATCAGTTACAAACTAATGTATCTATATATTACATATAAAATCATACAAAGTAGTATCGATTTTAACTATCTCATCAATTGCTCTAAATCTTTTCAAATTTAAGCTAAAGACATGTATATTCAATAATATCTTAATCATCAAACAAAATTGAATTTCAAACCCTTGAGCGGATACAATACCAACTTACATGTCCTTTCAACCTCGTTAAAATAACTTCATTAATATAAAGAAATTCAATAAAATAATATTTGAGTTATACTTAGTAACCAAATCCCTTTTTCTATTCACCTTGAATAATTCTTTTGCAAATCATCTTATACATATAATCAATATTCCTTCAATTACAAACCCCATTAATCATATCAAGTCTATTATCACAAATTTTGCATATATAATTCAATATCATTATACATACTAAAATATTCTCATTAATATACATTTGATACAAATAAATTCTAAATTGAAATCTCTTAAATAACTCACCAATTAATCTTTTTTCATAAATTGTCTTTGATATATATATATATATATATATTTCAACTATGAACTTTGTCTTTTAAGTATCATGGAGATAAATATATCTTATACTTGTGGAATTTCCTAATTGTACTCCTTAATAATTGAAAATTTATTGTATAAAATAGATGATTATAAATTTTTAACTTAGAAAACTATGTATTTCTCTTTATGTATAACATGATGTCATCAAATGTTTCAAATCTTTGTAAATTTAATACAATCTAAAACATCTATTTCACATCTTAAAGAAAATTATCATATTTATTAAACAGTATTAGCTTTCATTCAGAAATAAAATTTTATTACTTTTATAATCTTAAATTTCTTTTTTTTTCATAATACTTCTCCAATCTCCTCAAAAATATTCTTATAACAGAACCTAAAATAAATTTCTACATTGACCTCACATATTTACCGTTTAGGTTCCACTTTCGAACAATGAATTAAAATTCTTAATAAGCAATTTTTATAAATCTCGTAAAACAAAATTCTTATTTTTTATCGTTTCTTATAAGAATAAATAAGATTTGGGCTATATTCTTATTCACAGACTAAACTTATAAATAGTCTCATATTAAAAACCACTTGATAATATAACCGAAGATAATTTATTTCACAAAAATCAATACTAGTATCAACTCGAAATAATAATTTTAAACATTTCCTTAACATTTTATAAATCATAAATAATTACAAAATTATTCGAGAAAGGAGAAATACATTTCATGACCCAATTACAAGCCTCAACATCTTACTTAATTCTTTTATACATTTTACTTAGATTTGTTCACTAATTCTATTTTCATTTGTGTCTCCTACTAATTAAAGAAAATCTTTTTATTCTAAGATCTCACTTCTCACCTAAGACATGCATCAATATTCTTAAAAGAAATTTTATTATGTTCCCTTGAAAGAACAAATCAAATAATAATTTCTTAGAGCACCACCATTCTGAGCAACATCCTCAACCAACTTATTCTGCGGTCTCATCATTCTTACCATCTTATTTACGATAGAATATTTATTCTTTATTGTGGCTTGATTCACTCTCTGGTAGTCACATAAGCTAAGAACTCTTCACACCTATTTTCCTAATAATTTTGTGGCCTTAATCACATTAAGCAACCTTTGACCTATCACAAATAGTCTGCTACCGAAATTAAATTTCAATTAGCCCGAAATGTTAACCACTAGTACCTTAATAAAACAATTAACTACCGCATGATAGGCGACTAACCAATTTGTTCTCAAGATAATATTAAAATCGTGCATCTCCAATGAAAATAAATCAACTATAATATTCTTATCTTCAAAACTAATCACTCAATCTTTATAATTATAATTTATAACTATATTTTACCTATAAAGTAACAATACACATGACATATTTTATTAAAAAGAAAAAAAAAATAAAAGTACAAGCTATAAATAAATATGTACCCTCAGAATCAAATACTTTAACCTCTTGGTTAAAAGAACTGTAATACATGTTGCCAGTTTATTGGACACCTATACATCTTGTTTGGTTAAAGTATAAACTTATCCTTGTACCTTCTACCTTTTATTTTGACTTTCCCCCGTGCTATCTTTATTACTCACTCTTCTAGTTGGACATTTCTTAATTGTATGTCCTTACTTCCTATACCCGAAGTAAGAAAAGTACTAATTCAAATAGCCCCAATATGTCTACAAGAAAAACATCCCAACATTCTCTATATAACTTTCCAGTAAAAATGTACTAATGAACAACTTTTTACACTTTATACTTAAAACAAATCAAACATTATCTTGCCACACTTTGTTATCTTTATAGTAGAGTATTAATGGTATAAATTGCAAGTTTGCATTTCTAACTCTTGAAATTAAAAACTTATCTCAACTTACCAATATTCTTCTATCATACTCAACTTTCTATTTCTAATAAAAATTCTATTGAACTCGTGCCACTAATCATAAATTTGTGGCACATATATTCTTAACCCTACCCAAATTCCTCTAATTAACAACTTAATTGTCCTGACATCTCAATCACTATAGTACGTTATAAAATACTATTTATTCCAAACAAGGCCACTTATAAGGGACCATAAATTTGCCAACCAATTGAAGTTAATAGTTAATAAAAATTCAAATTTTGCACTTTGCAATTCATATAATTAATATTATAATATGACTTCACACTCAATGTTCCCCTAGTTAAAAGAAATTATAACTAAACATAAAAGATATACCTTCTAAGAAAAATTACATACTATAATTAATTATAACAAACCACAAAAGAAATTCCTAAAATCTCATTTCAGCTCTAAAACTAGATCTTGATTTATCCAATAACCTAAATGAAATGAAATTTCTCTTAAGTTTTGCTACTTATCTAATATTGTCTTATGACTTCACTAACTGTATTATTATTACCTCTCATTTTTTTTTCTTATTAGTAATATAACCAACATTAGGTTTAACCTCACATCTCACATTATTTCATCATCTCTAGATCTACAGTAAGACGACATGAGATCTTAGCAAAATGATTATGGAACAAAACAGTTAACACTCCCAATTTTCTTCACATAAACTTGGCCTACCCATAATCGCAACTAATCCGATTTTGCCGAGATTCAAACTTAATCAAATTAACACATTATCTCAATTAAACAATAAGAATTCATACTAGACTACTACATAAATAATATTAAATAATTTCACATCTTATTATTATACTATATGTAATAAGACACCATGCATATCCGTTTAATCATTATGAAATTGAAAATAACATTTTTCAACAAACTTTTTGCCCCATGAAATTATAAGTATACTTTATAGAACACCCATTTTAACTCTGCAATGGTCGTTCAGTCCTTCAAAATATGCGCTACTTCATAAACATTTCTAATTTTATCCAAATATTAATTCCAATTTAAATGAAATAGCAATCAAATTACACTTGTACACATTAAAACTATATCTTCATTACTTTAATAATCTTGGGTTCCAAATTTTAAAGATTTAACTCTATTATATATATATATATTTTAAAACCATTTTGCCATTTTTAATTTTAACAGTCTTGGGTTCAAAGAATTCACCCATGCGATTCGGTTAAGGATCCAATCTTCTCGATCCTTCATTGCTATTTTTTTTCTCACTAGTACTTGTCTTCTCGAAAAATTTCCCTTAATATTTTCACCTAACACCTATCCGTGTTATAGGTGTTGTAATACCTCCTCTTTCAATACAAACGTCTCACCAATAATTTATTATAATTCACACCCTTTTTATACATTCGTATTCTTAGGAGGGCTTTCTTTTTTACTTCTTTGGTCGCTTGTAGATCCGGTTCGATATGGAAATAATAGAGAATAATTCTTGCTAGTTTTGCTCTCTTCCTAACTATTTACAAATTTAACAAGTCGTTTACAAGGGCTTCACTAATCGTACCATTTTCACTTCTACTTATACCAGTCCATCAATCATATTTCGTCCTTACCATATTTACAAATCAAAATCAAATAAAATAAATTCCATAAAATTATCATAGATATATCGAAGTTAAAACTACACTAAATAAAAGTTTACTAAGCTTTTTTCTTTTTTACTAACCCAAAGTCTACAGGATCCAAACTTGAGCTCTGATTTGGAATGTATTGACACTTTAAAGCCCTGGTATCATTCCGTTTATTAAAATTTGGTTTTGAAAATTTCATTGACACTAAGTATTGATACATTTACCTTCATGTATCGATCCGTTCTCCTTAAGATATTGATATGGGCGAGTTCGTTAATAATTTTGAACTTTCTGACTTACAAAGTATCGATCTTTTCTTAACATGCATCGATACTGTATTCTCACGTATAAATACATTCTTCTCTATCCCTCATTGCTATAATTATATTTTCTTAACGATTTTCTAAATTTCAAACTTTGATTTCCTTATTAATCCGAATGTTTATATACTCAAATTTTTTCAATCACTCATAATATTTATGAACCTCAAATCATTATCTGATCACTTAAAGTCTATAGAACCTCAAACCTTAACTCTGATACCACTCATGTCACACCCATTTTATACTTACTTAATAAATTATGATTACATAATGCTACATCATTTCATACAAAAAGTATTAATAATACATGATTCTTAATTTTCTACCATATCATAATTCCTTACACATACATAGAGTTATCTACATAACTAGTTCTAAATCTTACAATTACTCCATTAATTATCTATAATCAAAATTTCTTCTACGTCTAACCACCTGTTTACGCCTCCTTCCTTCCTTCATAAATATTATTCTCTGAAAAATAAAATTTTTACAATAAAGAGTGAGACAAAATCTCAGTAAGTAAACCATACAAGTTTTTCATATGTTGATGTGATACGAACATATTTATTTCTTTTCCAAAGCAAACATATTTGGTCAAACAGATTAATGAATTTTCAAACTCTCTAATAACACATGAATTCATTCATATTTCAAACATTTTTAGAATGACTCAGTCAGTTAGTGTCACCTACACCTATGGTGACCTAGATTCAGAACGTGATCACGTATTTCACTTAAAGCGAGCATTTTCATATAAACTATAACAAAAACATACATTGCACGTTAAATAGAAACGCGTATTGTGAGTTAAACAAAATTCTGAATAGCTCGCAAGTACCACTTTGACACGAGGCCTGACCAAGTCAAAATAAGCATTTAACTAACGAGTAGAGCCATAAAATCATTTTTATTCATAAACATTCATACATCGACATTATTTTCATCAGTCATTTCATGAATTTGATATCAACATATAAAACATTCAAAATTCACAATTTTCATATTATTTTCAAACACATGCTCAGATATCATATTATTATAAAAGTAGTAAAATATATGCACGATTTACTTACTACAATGGGAGGATAATCACTCCCACTAACGTTCCTCCCGACCAACTTGATTCTTTTGTCGAATTCTCATAGCCTAATACCATAAATATATAAATCATGTCTTCTACTATTCAATTAATCAATAAAAATATTTTAAATGCAATATTCATGGAATTAGTGTCTAAAATTTCTTAGTTTTATCTATATCACTAAGTTTAACCAACTAAGGTTATTTATTCAATTTTCAATAATAAATTTTCGTAACTAATTTATTCTAATTCTCATTTTCGACTACCCTAAATTTACACATTTTTGCCTAAACAAACAAATACGATTTTGATTTAAAAACTGTAATAAAATATTGTTCATGTCGGAATTTACTGTAGCAACTATTCATGACATAGTACTGTAAGAATTGCTCTTTATACCAGATACTATACTACAGTACTGTTCATATTTGGCTACTGTACAAACAATTACTGTTCAGATTAAATATACTGTACAGATCGAAGTTACTGTAGCACATTCAAAATACTATAATACCTTCAAAAGTACTGTTCACTCGAGATAAAAACACTCTAATTTCTTCTGATTAATACTTAAATTAATGTCAAATTAACTCAATACTGTATTTTCTACTACAATTCAACACAATTTAACATTTTCTATGCAAAATTTAGTGAAACTTTCTTGAGTGAATAGTAATTTTAATTTCAATTTATGCTTAAAATCAAAAATTCAAGTTTCTAATGCATTATACGGCTTACTGGTAATTAAAATTGGAAGAAAAACGGCTTGAATCCAAAGTATTTTGCTTAAAATTGAGAGAGAAGAGATGAGAGTGTTTACTACAAATGAAGAAGAAAAGGGAGAAGATGGCTATGGGTTTAGGGAGAAAGAGAAGTTCTAATTTGTTATATTTTGGTTTTATAAAATTTTAATTAGGCCTTTATTCTTTTTAAAATTATACAAATAACTTAAAACTTTAAAAAAAATTTATTTTAATCCCTTTAAAAATTTTAAAATAACCTTTAATATTTTAGAATCTTTACAATTAAGTCCAAAATTTATTCAAGTACTATTTCCTTCATCCAAATTCACTTATAATCCAACTTTATGAAAATAAGTTTAGGCTCAAATAAATAACACTATTTTGAGCCCAAAATTCAATTATTTACTCAAAAATTCTAAGTTATATGAAATTTTAATTAACCAAATAACATCAAATTATTCGATTAAATTTCTTAAATACTGTGGATGCTACAATTACAAAATTTTAAAATTACGGGTGTTACATTAAGGCTTTATTTCCTTTAAACATTAGGAAGACCAAAACAAGCTAAAACAAACAATTAAGTTAAGTATGGGCTATTTAATTAATTGTTCTAGCCCACAATAATTATAAAGTCTGATTTAATGTCATAAATAAATGTTCAGCCTAAATTAATGCTCAAACACCAAGTGCATGCTCCTACTAGCCTAATTATTCTCTAACTTGAATCACATTAATTAAGGCTGGTCTTTCCTCATTAAAGCCCATCTTGAATGTTGGAGTCATGCTATGTGAATCTTCAAATTCAGCCCAAGTAGATTGCATAAGTCCAGCCATTGCTTTCTTGATCTTCTTTTTTTCTTTACCTTGTGATTGGTTCATCTAGAACATACAATAAATCATTGGCAACAACCTTGGCATTCAATCCACTATGATACTCATCCTTCCCCCTTTCCTCAAATGGATTCGACCTCTAATTATCACTTACATCAATTAGAGAAAGATCAACAACATTAAAAGTAGTGGACAGATTATACTCAATTGGAAGATCCACTTTGTATGCATTGTCATTAATCTTCTCAAGGATTTGAAATGGTTCATCTCCTCTAAGATTCAACTTGGATCTCTTATGTGTTAGAAATCTTTCTTTCCTCATATGAACCCAAACCCAATCACTTGGTTCAAAGGTCACATGCCTCTTTCCCTTGTTAGCTTGGGAAGCATATTGTTCATTATTTTTCTCAATTTGATGCCGAACCTTCTCATGAATGGACTTTACTAATTCAGCTTTCTTTTTTCCATCTAAGCTACTTCTTTCATCAATAGGTAAAGACATCAAATCCAAAGGAGTCAGTGGATTAAAACCATAAACAACTTTAAAAGGAGAATAAGTAGTAGTATGCATAGTCCTATTATATGCAAACTCTATGAATGGTAAACAATCCTCCTAAGTTTTCAGATTCTTATTAATGATAATACACAAAAGTTGAGATAAAGCCTATTAATTACCTTAGTTTGTCCATCTATTTAGGGATGACAAGTTGTGGAAAATAGAAGTTTAATACCTAACTTATCCCATAAAACTTTCTAAAAGTAGCTAAGGAGTTTAACATCCCTATTTGACACAATACTCCTAGGTACACTCCAGAGTAGCACTATTTCCATGAAAAACAAATCAGCAATGTGTGTGGCATCATTTGTTTTATGACATGGAATGAAATGTGCTATCTTACTAAATCTGTCCACAACCACAAAAATAAAATATTTACCTTTTTTTGTCCTAAGCAGCCCAAAATAAAGTCTATAGATATGTCTACCCACGACTCACTAGGAACGGGTAAATGTGTATACAACCTATGTGGCATAACCTTAGACTTGGCCTTTCTACATGTAATGCATCTATCACAAATGTGAATGACATCCTTTTTCATTTAGGCCAAAAGAAATGTTCATGCAAGGTCTCTAAGATTTTCCTAACACCAAAGTGTCCTATTAGTCCCCCACCATGTGCCTTACGCACTAATAATTCATGCATTGAATAGTTAGGTACACACAACTTATTTGCCCTAAACAAGTAACCATCATGCTTGTAGAACTTATCAAATGCTGCCTTATCACATGCTATATACACATTGGCAAAATCAGCATCATTGGAATACATATCTTTCACATATTCAAATCCAAGCATTTTGGCAATCAAAGAAGTAAGAAGCACATACCTTCAAGATAAAGCATCAGCAACAACGTTCTCCTTACCTTGCTTGTATTGATTGACATAAGGAAAAGTCTCAATGTACTCAATCCATTTAGCATGCCTCTTATTCAACTTACCTTGGCCTTTGAGATGTTTCAACGATTCATGATTAGTATGGATTACAAATTCCTTAGGCCATAAATAGTGCTGCCATGTCTCTAAAGCTCTAACAAGTGCATAGAGCTCCTTGTCATAAGT
>JAXCLQ010071390.1:0-12162 GCA_035584115.1 Cedrela odorata
TAATGTATAATAAGTGTGTGTAATAGCTTAAATGGTTATGTGTGGATTTGGAATGGCGTATTTGGGAAATTAGAATTAAATCTCAGCGATTGTTGGTAGGCTGAGTTTGTGTGATATAATTGGGAGTGTTTTGGAATTTGATAATGCGGTGTTGTCGGAAAACAGCAATACTTGATGAGTTCAGAATTTTACGCCAAAAGCATTTTTCGAAAATAGTTGTAATATACATATTTAGTTATATGTATGTATAGGTATATATGGAATAATGAATGAAGTAAATATGATGATGAATGTGTTTTAGGAATTCATTAAATATCAAATTGGGAAATGTGGATGTAGTAGATAGGTAGCGACAAGTATAAATGCGTAACTGAAATAGATTGTGTTAATTTGATTTTAGGTACGCTACATTAATCTAAAAACATACTCGGGAAGAGCGGGAACAAAAGTAAGTAGATCATACATGCATTTTAATGTTTTGAAACTATACGATATTCGATGTTATGATGAAAAATGTGATTTTAACGTTTGATACGCCAATGTGATTTTATGAAATGATTATTGAAAATAATTTTGGATTTAAATGTTGTATGCCGATATGGCATTTAGAAAATAAATATGAAATGATGTCGATATGTGAATGTTTATGAATTAAAATGATTTTATGGCTCTAGTCGTTAGTTAATGTTTATTCTGATTTGGCCGGGTCTCGTGTTAAAGTGAGACTTGTGAGTTATTCAGAATTCTGTTTAACGCGCAATACGCATTTCTGTTTAACGATTAGTGTGCATTTTTGTTTAACATGCAATGCACGTTTCTGTTATAATTGATATGAAAATATTCGCTTTAAGAGGAACATGTGATCACGTTCTGAATCTGGGTCACCGTGGGTGCAGGTGACACTAACTAACTAAGCCATTCTAAAAATGTTTGTATTATGAATTGGTTTCTGTGTAATCAAAAAGTTTGAAAATGTATTGATCTGTTTGAGTATTTATATTCTGTACCGCATCGACATGTGCAAACTTGCATGGTTTACTTACTGAGATTATATCTCATCCTTTATTGTAAAAATTTTATTTTTCAGAGAATAGTACGTAGAAGTGACAAAGAATGCAAGCAAGGGTTACTAAGCGTATATGAAATTTTTGGATATATGTAATCAATAGATTAGTTAAGGGATAAGGAGCGTAATATGTATAGACTTGTATGTAGAAGAACTTTTGTTAATTGTAAATATTTAGGACTTGTGTCATAATAGTATAGCATTATATAATGAAAGGTGAGAATGACTTTGTTTTTGTAACTATGTATGGAAAGGGGTGTTACACACAGCTTACAAGAGTCTCGACCACAGATTACCAGGGTCTCGGCCATAGCTTATAAAGGTCTTAGCCACAGCTTATAAAGGTTTCAGACATGCAATATCTGAGCTCATCTAAGATGAATAAAGGAGTCTCAAATAAGAACTTCCGAGACCTCACTATGGTTATGTATCTACAAAGGATTCGTTTCCTTCCCAAATTCTCTCTGAATTATTCCATGATAAGGATTCTTAGCTTGATAGAAGTATTTTGCAAGAAGGGCTTAAGATCCCATAAAATCTGGAAAGCTGATCCTTATAAAATAGAATTCCCGTGATTCTTGGAATTAAAATACTACTGGGATTATTATTTTTAGATTTGATAGAATTCTACCAAGCTTGAGAAACTCACACCTATAAAAGGAGGCTAATGGCTACCAAGTACGCATGATGATAACACTCTGTTAGAAAAAGCTTGTATTCTACTTAGCTCACTTTCTTCCTCATCTTCAAAAGTAAAACCCTAACTTAAGCATCGGAGGGTTTTCATAGGACAACTGGCTTTTTACCCTCATAGCTGTTGATTATAGTTGCAGGTCTAGTAAAAAAAGAAGAAGATCATTTTTGGTTCATAGGATCCACAGAAGGGATTTTTGTTGCATCAACATCTGGCATAGTTTGTTGGAAACTGAACAAAAAGTCAGAAATAATGGCAAAAAAATAAATAATAAATAAATTATGGCAACCACGCGAACTTATATAACAAGAAATCGAATAACGATAATGGGAAATTACCATGACAATCCCCTTGAGAAGATAGTGGCAGTTAACTAAAATAATGATAATCGACTGCTATTCTTGGAGGGTGCAAACATGATTCAAAGGCTCCGCATCAAAATTCCTCCAACCCAAGAGTCACAGAAATTGCATGGTTGATTAAGTAACTGACTGATAAAAAGAAAAAAAGAGAGAGTTTCAAGCCCATACTAGTAGAAGCCATGAAAAATAGTATTTCAAGTGTCCTATATACCAAGGATTACGAAACCAGTCTCGGACAAAATATCACCAGGAAAAGGTATGTTGTCGTGGAGAAAGGAAAAAGAAAAGTTTCTAATTATTCCCCAACAAAGGGTGTGACAATATCACCCACGATTTGAAAGAGTTTGAGGCTTAATCTCTAGACATAAAAGGATAATGTGATCCCTAGAAATTCACATCTCAAAAATCTCGAGATAATATTATCTATAAGCTCGAATCTGGGTTGTATGGTTCCCGAGACTTATTTCTTATTCACCTCGAGGTAATATTCTCCAAAAGCCCGAATCTGGCTGGCATAGTTCCCGAGGCTTATTTTTTATTTTCCTCGAAGTAATATTATCCATAAACTTGAATCTGGGTGATATGGTTCCCACAACCTATCTCTTATTCACATTTGAATTATTCAAAAACCTAAATTTGGGTGATATGGTTCTCAAGCTCTATCTCTTATTCACCTCGGGATTATCCAAAAATTCGATTCTGAGTGGTATGGTTCTTGAGGCCTATATCTTTTATTCTCCTTGGGATAAATTATCCAAAAATCAAAATTTGGGTGATATAGTTCCCGAGGCCTATCTCTTATTCACCTTGGGATTATTCAAAAACCTGAATCTAGGTGATATGGTTCTCGAGGTCTATCTCTTATTTACCTTGAGATTATCCAAAAACCTGAATATGAGTGGTATGGTTCCCGAGGCCTATATATTTTATTCTCTTTAGGGTAATATTATCCATAAGCCTAAATCTGGGTGATATAGTTCCCGAAGCTTATCTCTTATTCACCTTGGGATTATTTAATAACCTGAATCAGGGTGATATGGTTTTCAAGGTCTATCTCTTATTCACCTCGGGATTATCTAAAAACTTGAATCAGGGTGGCATGGTTCCCGAGGCCTATATCTTTTATTTTTCTTGAGATAATATTATCTATAAGCTTGAATTTAGGTGATATAGTTCCCGAGGCCTATCTCTTATTCACATTGGGGTAATATTATCCATAAATTTGAATTTGGGTTGTATAGTTCCTGAGGTTATTCTTTTATTCTTTTTGGGGTAATGTTATTCAAAAAACCCGAATCTGGGTTGTATAGTTCCAAGACCTATCTATCATTTACCCTGAGGCTTATCTATCCTCAACTCGAATAAGCCCTGAGAGCGACCTCAGGATGTACAAGAGCAAAAAAAGTTCTCGAATGACTATCTCTAAACATCTCGGGGTAATCTTCTCCTGTAGCTCAGACATGGGTAACACAGTTCCTAGACGTTAGCTTTTGATTTTTTTCCCGAGGTAATATTATCTTTAGCTCAAACAAGTCATGAGTGCGACCTCATAGAGCATGAGTAAAAGAGGTTCTCGGATGACTACTCTTAAAATATCTCGGGGTAATCTCTTTTTAAAGCCTAGACATGGGTAACAAGGTTCCTAGGCGTTAGCTTTTGATTTTTTGCCTGAGGTAATATTATCCTCAGCTTAAACAAGTTCTAAGTGCAACCTTACAGAGCATGAGCAAAAGAGGTTCTTAGATGACTACTCTTAAAACGTCTCAGAGTAATCTCCTCCCGAAGCCCAGACATGGGTGACATGGTTCTCAAACGTTAGTTTTTGATTTTTTCCTGAGGTAATATTTTCCTCAGCTCAAATATGCCTTGAGTGCGACCTCATAGAGCATGAGCAAAAGAGGTTCTCAGATGACTAGTCTTAAAATGTCTCAGGGTAATCTCCTCTTGAAGCCCACAAATGGGTAACACGGTTCACAAATGTTAGCTTATCATTTATGCTGAGGTAATAGTATCCTCAATTCAAACAAGCCCTAAGTACGGTCTTAAAGAATATAAAAGTAAAAGAGGTTCTCGGATGACTACTTTCAAATGTCTCAGGGTAACCTCCTCCCGAAGCCTAAGTATGGGTGACACAGTTTTTAGACGTCAGCTTATCATATATCTCTCGAATAATATGGTCTATAGCTCGAACAAGCCCTGAGCGCGACCTTAGCGGAATAGTTTCTAGATTACTGCAGCGGAAAAATTCTAGTCAGGATAATAATATTCAAAATTCATTAAAGCTTGGAAGTTAAGACATATCAGTGGTCAATATGGTTCATGCTTGAAAATACAATCTCTAAGAAGAGAAAAATAGAAGATTGATTTTAATGACACAAATTCAATGCTCTTAGTTCAATTCAGTTCAGGTCGAGTTTTTTAGAGCATTCTCTAACAAAAGTTGGGTTCTATAAATTATGCATAGTGTCGAGTGTGAAGAATGAAAGATATGCAAAGCAACAAAAAGGGCCATATAATTTAATTTTCTTGAGTTAACTAGAGAGATTGGTGGATTAGTTGAAGTGTCAGTCTGATTAGCAGGAGGAACATAAGGAATCTTCAAATTATAAGGAGGCTCCCTCAAAGCATCTGCTATCCGAGGAGTTTTCACCATGGGGTGGACACGTATGTCACAAAGTCTCATATAGCCAAGTCAGATTCAAGTTTGGATACTGACCTTGGAACATCTCATAAGAATATAAACTCTTCTTCTTAGCCTTGGCGAAGCCTCTGACATTCTGCTCTAGACTCATTCAGATCATATTCAAAGGTGCTCATTCTCATGCTGAATTCCGCATTGGAAGATTTATGTAGTAGTCATTCTGACTTAAAGCTCTTCCATCTCTCGAGCCTACTTCTCCTTCTCAGCCTTGAGCTGAGTCTGCTCCATGGCCAAGTTCCTCTCCGCTTCCTCGGCCTTCTACCCCAACCAGAAAGTCTCTAAAGTCGCTGGACCCGTGAAGACAACATCAATAGCGTTTCGGCAGACTGCAGTGTCATATTGCATCTAAACAGATTATGCAAATAACAAGATGTTAGCAAAGACCAAGAATATTTCATTCTTTGAAAAGTAGAATGACGATCAACTTACTCACCTCGGCTACCTCAGAAGGTAGTCCAAAATCCTCTAAGGCGTAGCAGCCACCAAAGTATGCGAGCGGGATCTCCTCTACCTAATGGTTGATACAGGGAAGGAAGTGGGCGAAGAACTTCCTTTTGTTTTTAGGAAGATTATTTGAGAGAAGATGAGATATGATGATGTTACTACCATTTTTTTCGAGCTGGCATCCTTTTCTTTTTGCCTCGGCCCATCATTCTCATTCACCACAATAACCTTCCTCTTATGTTTCCCCTTATCTGTCTTGGGGGCAAAAGGAGGTGACATGTCACCTCGAGCCTCAGCTCTTTTAGTAAAGGTCGATGACAGCAACATCTTAAGGAGTAGATGTCTCAGCCATGTTCCTAAGGGCCAAAGGCCCAGTTTCAACCTCAAGGGCCTGAGAGGCACTCGCAGTCCTTTTACCCTTTGCCAACTACCTTAGTACATCAAGAGGGTTCTGCTCTAGCTTCTTTGGGACCTGATGTCGCATGGATGAAGGCTTGCGAATTTTGAGTTAGCATTTAAAGTTTACATATAGGCACGTCTTTTCAAATCATAACTTTTAGTTTTTTGCCAAATATCCACTATTTGACTAAAACTAAGGTGCTTGATGTTAAGGATATAATTAAGAGTCTAAGTGAAGCCCAATGAACTATGGGCCCAGAACAGAGTTCTATGAAGAACAAAGGAATATCTCGAGGCCTGACCCGATTTAAGAAGAAATATAGGGATAACAAAGACATTATGAGTAGTAAGAACTAAGACCTCTTAAGGTCATGTCAAATATTTAGGTTAGAACCTTATTCTGAGATTAACTTACAATGGTTTTGCCCACAACTTACAATGGTCTCGGCCAAAGCTTATAAGGGTCTCGGCTACATCTTACAAGGGTCTCGACCATAGCTTACAAGGGTATCGGCCACAGCTTACAAATGTCTTAAACATGCCATACTTGAGCTCATCTCAGATGAATAAAAGAGTCTCACTACGGTTACGTATCTATGAAGGATTCGTTTCCTTCCCATAATAAGGATTCTTAGCCTGATAGAAGTATTTTGCAAGAAAAGCTCAAGATCCTATAAAATCTGGAAAGCCAATGCTTACAAAATATAATTCCCGTGATTCAAAATACTACTGGGATTATTATTTCCAGATTTGATAGAATTCTACAAGCTTGAGAAACTTACACCTATAAAATGAGGCTAATAGCTACCAGGTACGCATAATGATAACACTTTGTTAGAAGAAGCTTATATCGTCCTTAGCTCTCTTTCTCTCTCATTTTAAAAAGTAAAACCCTGACTTAAGCATCAAAAGATTTTCGCCGAACAACTGGCTTTTTACCCCCATAGTTGTTGATTGTGGTTGCAGGTTGAGTAGAAGAAGAGGAAGATCGTTGCTGGTGCACAGAATCCACAGAAAGGATTTTTACTACATCAACAATATTATTATAATGTATAATATATAATATACAGTGATTCAATACAAAGTACCCTGAAACAGACAACACAAATGGCTTCTAGGGCATACTACACCTACACCATATGCATCCATAGCAGATGATGACTATAATGTCTCAGGTCAAAGGGCTGCTTCGCACACTATTACAATCAAATGATGAATTATTGATTGCACACATTCCATGTAATTCGTCATTTCTTTGGTCACATTTGAAAAATAGTTCTCTAACTGTTAATCCATATTAATACCTTAATAACACAACTTTCATTGTCACCTGTACTAACATCGTCTCATGATATCCACCGAAGGCATTCAGTATGCCTATTGTGAGATATTGATGTCTAGTCGATACCACTTACGTAGGGAACTGTTTAGCTAATTAAATTATCCAGACGATTCATATGCATACTTCATTCATTAGTATGATTAAAAAAAGAATGCAACTTATACATATAAATAAGAAACATTTTCTTCATTAATAAATATGTATAACACATATTACTATAAGATTCAATACAAAATACACTGAAACTGATAACATAAATGGTTTCTAGGGCATATAACACTAATAAGAGTTTCATTCGCCACTGATCAATTTGCAGAGATGGTATTCGCATAAACTACAGCGTAATCTTATTGCTTGCTCTAACAATGAATTAAAGATACTAGCTCCTCCACCGACCCTCTCTGATATATTGCTATTTGATTCCGACGAAGAAAGAATTCTCAAAATTGAAATTATATCACAGTCAATTAAAGCTTCTATTTCAACTTTACAACACCAAAAAGAGAAAGTCATGAAGCGATGTAATACGCCTACACCGCCTACGACATCATCCGAACTTGGTGTTTTAGATTTTTATGATAATGATGTTTCAGAATACAATGCAGCACCTCTAACACCTCTTCCGACAGAACTTGAGCCTTATATGGACAATGATTCCAATATCAGGTCAGAACCTAATTCTCTTGTGGTTACTTTTTCTTTTCAATACAAAAGGAAAAGGAAAAAAGTACTCTCGCACTTTCAACTTGATGTTTCCAATGCTTTTTCAGAGAGACTCTATAATGTTGGTAGTCAAAATTTATGTTTTATTATGAATAGAGGAAAATTTATATGCAAAAGGATAGTTCAATTAGAACAATTCAGAGAATTTGGTGTTGTGGAAGTAATTATGAAAATGAATTTACTTGGGAGTGTTACTCAAGTTGCACATCATGTACCCGCAAATGTGTATGAATTTATACTAACTTATTTGCTAAAATAGGTTTGCAAGATTCTAAGTGGTATAACACTGTGTATGTAAGAGGACATTTATTTGATTTTTCACTATTTATGATTAACAAATATTTTGAAAGTGAAAATATTGATGAATCAAATTTGATGACTACTTAGCTCTTCCAACCAATGAAATGGCTTCGGAACTCACTAAATCTATTACAACATGACCTATTGAGACAAATCTACGAGGTTTCTCAATGACTACCTTGTACTCAGCCTTGCACTTATTTCCATTACAAATTAGTCGCCTACTTTGCAATACACAACAGTGTTAAAGAAACTTGAGCAAGTGTTACTCACAATCGGTAAGAGACATCATTTTGATTTGGGCTGACATATATTTTCTATTATAATCTCCCATGCAGGTAGTAAGCTTACTAGGAATGCTCTGCCATTCCCATCATTGATTTATAGATTGTTGATGGATTAACATAATAACAAAGTTAAGTATGAAAGTTTGTCTCTTGCGCTGTGATTTTTGGGTATGTCAAAAAAGTTTCTTCAAGGTCGCACATTTTCACAACTTAACAAGGAACTGCAATGCACTTCAATTACTTTTGCACCTCATAATGCCTCAACAGCAGATAAGATTGACAAGAATTTATGAATATCGAGCTTCGAAAAATCAATGCAAGACAATAGGCTATTCTTGAGCAACTTGTCGAAACTATACAACATCTCATTTACATTAAGAACCTTCATGTAACTTGAGCTTTGACAATAGATCCGGCTTCTCTTGCTTCATATTTGTAGCCTATAGTTTATGTTCCATACGTTGCAACAACCCCTGTTCCATCTCTTCCAATTGCCTTTGCCTTTGCCTCTGCCTTTGCCTTTGTCTTTGTCTCTGTTGTAACATCACAACCCTTGCTGTAAACAAACTAGTATTAGGTTTAGTTGGTTCTCCAAGTCATGATTTAGAACCTATGGTTACTACTCTTGATGTATCAGTCTAAGCCCCACAGCCTCAAGCTTATGATATTTCACCTCTTCACTCTACCAAGAAGCACAAAACAACTCCTTCCACACCTTTGCGATGCTTTATATGTAATCTTAGCTTGGTTGGTTCTTTATGAGGTGGGTATTTTTTCATCCTTAACCTTTGGGTGTTTTTTCACAAACTTGGAGTTATTTTCAGTTTGATGGACAGTTTGATATTCGCATTCTTGGGCAGTGTGTATGTTAGATGCTTATAACTTTAATTTGATCTTGAATTTTCATCCCTTGTTGATTATATTTTATGATGGATTCTTGATTTTCATTTTTTTCACTTTTGAGCATTTATATCCTCTATTATGTTGTGGACATTTAATTTGACTCCCTATGTATTTTTTTGACATATTGCAACTTGGTTATAGTGTCAATTACTCTGATTGGTCAATATGTGCTTACTTAAGATTTTTTTCGTAAAAAAAGGGTATTAGTATATATTGAGAGGGAGTAATGCGAAAACTGATGGGTAGTTTATATTGAGGGGGAGTAAGTTCATATTAAAGAGGAGTAGTAATTTTAAATGACATGATTATTCATTATGGTATCTTTTTGTCATTTTTATGTGATTATTACTTATTTCAATAATTCTTTATGCGAACTTATGAGCAAAGTGTCAGTTCGCTACACTTGCATTTGTTTTTGTTTTTTGATTTGTGTGCTTTCAGATTGAGATATGATTGTGGAGATGTTTTTTCAAAAGAATGCCAAAGGGGCAAGTATTTAGGGTCTATAGAATTGGTATTTTCTTGAAACATATTTTTGTTTGTTGCATGTTCTATTGCAACAAAACTAGACGTGTTATTGTTCATTCATATTTTAATATACACATAAAAGAATTCCAAGTTTACTAGTTATTTTAGGCAAAGTTGGACTTCAAATATAATTAAGTAACTTGTGTGGCAATTTTATAACTCAAAGAAAAAAAATTATTATTTAGAAACAAATCTTTTATTTAGGAGAGTGTCCTTCTTATTTAGAAAAATCTTTTCTTTTTTGGATTAAGAAATAAAACTCACATTAAACAAAGTTTAGAGTTTTCTATATATATGTGATTTATTCTTATTATGCAGTAGGTTTCTAGGATGGCAGAAAGAGAGACAGCCATGAGTTTTTATTTTCCACTTGTTCTTTTTATTTTTCAAGTTGTTAATGTTTTCTTTAGTGCTTTAAAGTGAAAACAATTTGGTGGAAATTATGAATTTATACTTTTTAGTTTCACAAATTTAAGAAGTATTATCTTAAGTGTGGTTAAGATATTTTTATTTTTCGAGAGAATGATTTGTGTTTGTTGAAGGGAGTTCAACAACATCTAACAAGGGAATTTTGTTAATTAAGTTGAAGGAATTTCAACGCGTCAAGGTGAGAGAATTTCGCTGAACAAGGTCACTAAGGAAGATTCAACATAACGACGACAATAATAAGAGGGAGTCTTTATTTTGTATAAATACATTAGTGTTTTTAATCATTTATTTCTTAGTAGATTATTTTCTTTGAGCGTGGCCTCGTAGATGTAGAATTAGGAAATCTGAACAATGTTAAAATCGGTTATCTCCTTTATATTTACTTATTGTGTGATTTGTTAATTTAATTAATTGGTATAATTAATTAAAGTTGATAAATACTTGTTAAAACAAATTTATCAATTTTAATGTTGCATACGATTAATGTTCAAAAGTAATCCTTCATTTCATTTGTAATATAGCATGCTGACGAATTATAGTTGTACATTAATAAGCATGCATTGCATTATAGTTGTACAATAATAAGCATGCATTACATTTTTGAAATGTTTTCATTCCATTTCCAGCATTTTCTTGAACAATGGTTTCAACTCAAAAACTATATTGTGTATTTCTTGGATTATGTCTGTAAGTGCATTTAATTGATGAGTATTGACTTCATTCCCTTCAAGACTAGTACCACCGTTGAATCATCTTCGGAGGGATACCAAAATTTGAAACAAGAACACTCATCATATCTAAAACAGTAGTATAACTTGTTAGAATTCTCGTTTGATTTCGAAATCCTTACAGCTGCTCTCTTATTACACATGCATAATTTGTTCTCGAACTTCATCAATTTTCCACTGACATTCCTTCTTCATTGCTTGATTTTGTTGCTGCTTGTGTTTTTGCTAAAGTTATTGCTTGATGAAGACATTTGATATTTTGTATTGTCATACCTATTTCATATTAACTGCTAATACATAATCACGTATACTATATACAATGTTACTCATTTATTACACAAAAGTTAAACAGTTATAGTTATTTTTTTTTCTTTTATACATACAAATATACATACATTACAACACCTTGTAATACAAATAGCTTGTTAATTACATATCCAAAAATATTCGTACTAGCCTACAAGTCTATACACATTACTTAGCTAATCTACAAAATTCATATATCAACAAAACTACGAATACGCCTAACACCCTCGCTTGCGTACTCGGTCATCCTTATGTGCTATTATCTGAAAAATAAATTTTTCAATAAAGGGTGAGATAAACATATCAGTAAGCAAATCATGCATGTGTTATAAGTCGATATGGTACAAAATATGAAACTTAACAAGCAGTACATTTTCAAAAAAACATAAAGTTCATTGAAAATACAAACAAGTTCAAATCGGCTTAGTCAGTTAGTGTTACCTGCACCCACGGTGACCCGGATTTAGAACATGATCACGTGTTCTACTTAAAGCGGACATTTTCATATTTATATAATAGACATACGTATAACGCGTTAAACAGAATTCTTACTAGTCCGCAAGCCTCGCCTCCAACGCAAGTTCCGGCTAAGTTAGAATAACATAACTAACAACTAAGCCATAAAAATAATTTCATTTTATTCAAACATTCACACATTGACAACATTTCATAAATATTTTATAAGTGCGATAGCAGTGTTTGACCTTTTAAAATTTGTGGCCAAACTGTGGTGTGTACCGTTTTCAAAACTCTGATCGCCATTTTAAAACTCCGGACACCATTTTTAAAAGTCCGATCGCCATTTTAAAACAACATCAAATATCGCACAGTTTCAAAACATTAAAACATGCATGTATAATATACTTACCTTTGTTCCTACTCTCCTTGAGTATATTCTTATATTAGTGTAGTGTACCTGAAACAAATTAACACAATCTATTTCAGTTTCA
>JAXCLQ010071391.1:0-36373 GCA_035584115.1 Cedrela odorata
AATAAATATTTTATTTAATTAATTATTATGGTATTACCATAATACCCCTCTTTATAGAATTTACCATAAAACCCTTTCATAGATTTACTATAATGCCATTGTATTCAATGATTAATAATTAATAAATAAACACTTTATTAATTAATTATTATGGTATTACTATAATACCCTTTTATGAAATTAACCCATGAATAATTATCAAAATAATAATTACATATATGTAATTTACTTTAAATTACATATTTATGTAATTGTCATAATTCTTTAACTAATTAAAGAATTATAAATACGCACATCTATATATCACTTATATATGCACATATATTTAATTTTTCAGCCTATTAAATTATTTCTAAAGGTGCTAGCCTTTTTCAAATAATTTTCTCTCTCACATATAACTTCCAAAGGTTTAACAATATTAGTATGACCATGAAGGTTCAAAATGTATTAGCCATGAGTCATATTCGAACAATTCAAAACTCAACGACTATGGTTGGCATCTAGCAATACGCCATAGTCCCTAATCCATAATAAAGTAATTCTTCATCAAACCTTGCTCGAATTGTTTGTACCGAGTGGGTAATGTCCTTCTGTTGTCCAATCCTAATCAAATTAGAGTTCATGGAATGTTAAAACCTTAAATTTGATATTTTACGAATCGTCGATTAATATGTCATGAACTTGCCTCATGAACTCTTCATGTGGCTTTTATTTTACTTTGATCAAAGACTTGGTTTCAAATATTTATGCACATTTATTTAGGAACTCGAACCTATATAGAGTTAGTAGAAACACTCAATCCATTTGAATGAGTCAACATATCCCATATTGACTATCATCCAGATTCTTATATAAACCACGCAAAACCAAACTGGTTTTATCATACAAGACATGATTAGACCTGTACTTATATACCATATGAACCATGCGTGTTCTTGTAAAATTTGACTCTGACGTCTCAGGTCAAAGGATCACATCGCACATTAATATAATTTTTTCGATAAATCATTGACTATATGCATACCATGTGATTTATCGTTCTTTGATTAAGTTTGATAAATAGTTCTCTAACTATAAATCCATATTAATACTTTATGACATGACTTTCATTATCACCTTTACTAATATTATCTTATGATATTCATAGGTGGCATTTAGTATACCTAGTATGTGATATTGATGCCTAGTCTATATCACTTCTGTAGGAAACAGATTTGATAATTTTATTTAATAATTAAATAAATTATCTGGACAATTCACATACATATTTTATTATATAGCATGAATAAATAATGGAAGCAACATACATATATGAATAAAGAACTCTTTTTTTATTTATTATATAAATATTCACATTATTCACAAGCCCTGAAACTAACAACACGAATGGTTTCTAGGGCATACACTAACAATATGAACATTGTGTAAAGCATATAATGGTTGAGATTGCATGAACAATGAACATCCTTGATGTCCAAAAAGTGTCCAAAGCAAGTCTATTTGAATGGCTCGACTTGTGCCATGGTAAACATCCTTCCAATATGGTTTATCACCTCTAATCATAATAATGATGTCTTCTCAGCATGGAAGTAGTCATCTTTGTCAATCTTTAGTTTTGGTTGGCTTCCCATTTCTCCCTATTAAAATTGCACAATTAGTCTGTTATTACTAAAAATTGCATATCAAAACACAATTCAAATAACCAATATGAAACAATAAATAATACCATTTTAAACTATAAATGAACACCGAAACTTATGCATGAAACTACATGGACCTATTTGCATGAAAATACATGGATTATTTGTATAATTTTCAAAACTTAAAAAAAAAAATCGATTCGAAAAAAACTAGGTTTTCTTGACCCTTTTTTTGTATTGTTATGAACTTGTTAAAAAAATTAGTTAAGAAAAAAAAGGCTTCGCTAGATCAATTGACCAGTCCATAGTTTTCTACTACCGCTATTTGCACTATTGGTTTATCCACGAACGCACAATGTTGTGCTTTTTCTAGCTTGAACGGTTTTCAAATTTGGTTCACGGTAATAGTGCAATTTTCCTATCAAATTTTTTCAAAATCAGTTTTTCATTCATGAAATCAACTTAAATTAGTGACAAAATACACAAAACAAACTCACTTTTGTCTACAAAAAGTGCACAGTAAATTAGTCACTACTACACTCTAGACTATCAGTGACGAAGTAACTTTCAAGTTAGAAGAATGAAGCACATGAAGTGTGATGCACACGAACTTGTACAACTACGCATACAAGAGCAGGAACTCACACGGGAGCTTGGAGGGACTTAAGGACAACAGTCACAAGATCCATTAAGCTTGCCAAGTGGGCCAATCATAAAACCTAAGACCAAGCATTTTAAAGAAGCATTAAATGGACCGATTCAACAAGTTGGTGAAATTGCAAATATGTAGGGGCCTGCATAAGTGTAAATCAATCTCAAGGGAACTTAGCCACTATGATTAAGGTTCTAGAAGTTTCTAATTTCTAATTTAATTATTTCAGTTTTTGAGTCAAATTTCTAATTTAGTTGTTTCTTGTTCTGATTCAAATGGGGAATGTCACATGTCAAAATAACATTGGCTCTCCGTTGTCTATGTTAGATATTCGAATTCTATATAAAGGACCAAGCATTGTACGTTTTTAGGTAGTAAAAAATAATATTAGAGAGCTATTTTATATTATTCTTTCATTCTTAAAAGGACTCTTGAACTTATCAAATTTATTCTTGTGACATTTAAAAATAATTAAACTTATCATCTAGATTCTTGAGTGGTTCTTGAGATTCTTGGTGTAATGTCTTCAACTACCGTAGTTCTCAGTTCTTAACTTGTTAGGTAATGGGTCAAGACTCAACAAATTTGTATATTGAAGATCTTAGGGTTCAATACCATGTTTGGTGTTAAGTTTTGTCACGTTGTTGTCGAGATTCATATCAGTTGGTATCAAAGCTTAGTTTCCAAGGCAAGTTTGGATTATCCTTTAATTGTTTTATTAATCCTTGTTCCTTGAATTAAAATTATGAAAATAGAAAAAAAAATTATTAGTTGGCTGAATTTTGAATTAAGTTTCTAAGGGTTCTTTTGTTCCTAATCTAATTCAATTAGGGTTTCTTTGTTTATTGTTTAGGTCGAATTTCTTTTAGGTCTACTAGGCTAATCGAATTCTCCCTTGGCTAGTCTTATTCAAAATTTAGTATCTTCCTTACTTTAGTTTGTCTTAAATTCATACTCTTTATTTCTAGTTCCTGAAAAAAAATGTGAAAAGAAAAGAAAAAAGAGAAAGAAAAGAAAGAAGAGAAAAAAAAGAAGAAAGAAAAGAAAGGAAGAAAATAAATTCAAAATTGTTACTGTTCATTATTCTTATAATTTATTGTGGTGTTGATCTAGCATTCCTTACTCTTTACTCTTGAACCATCATTTTCACTCTAATTACTTGCATCAGTTTTTTGAGAATTGCTTATTAAATCTTGTGGTTTGTTTTGGTTGCTCCTTATCTTTAATTATTCCTTAAATCTCGATTGTTCTTGAGTCTAATAAAGAGTGAAAAGAAGACACAATAAGTGGAAAAAGGCAAGAATGGTGAGAACATAAGAGGGTAAAAGCCATTGAGTGCCAAACATAAGAGTAAGTGAATCTTTCTTGAGTGAAACATGTGAGGAAGTGATTGTGAGGTCTCAAATCATGTTTTGCAGATTCTAAATATGTCACATAATCAAGAAGAAAACTCAACTGAAGAGATACAACAACCAACCACTCTGAACCTACAATTACAAGGGTTGCTGAGGGAGATGAGACAAATGATGAAGGCTGAATTATAGTAAATTCCTGAGAGGATGACAAGTTGGAAGATGAGGCAACTAGAGGGCAACATCAAAATAATCCCATTAGACAACCACCTAGGCAAGTGCAACCAGGGGCATAATAGGGTAAAGTTCATCTAAGAACCATTTTTCTCTTGTATATCCTGAGATTATGCTCAAGCCTTATTCGAGCTATGGATAATATTACTCTAAGACAAACGTGAGACTTAATCATCTAGGAATCATTTGGCTCTTGTATGTCTTGAGATTATGCTCAAGCCTTATTCGAGCTATGGATAGTATTACACTGAAACAAACGTGATACTTAATCATCTAGGAACCATTTTGTTTTAGTATGTCCTAAGATCATGCTTAGGTTTTATTCGAGCTATAGATATTATAACCCTAAGATGAATGGGATGTAGCTATATGAGAACCACTCTGTTCTTTTACATCTTGAGGTTAAGTTCAGGGCTTATTCAAATTATGGATAATATTGTCCTAAGCTTTTGATTCCTTTGTCCCTTGATTCGAGGATCATCTGTTCATCAGTGTATCCTTGTTATCAGAGTTTTTGTTGATATTGGAAAATAACAAATTAATTTATTTTTAGGACAAAAATTTTTACAAATCTCTGATAACCCTCAAGGATAATACAACTTTAATCATTCTGTATTTCATGGTTTTTTTATCTTACTTTCATCTAGAGATTCTAACTTGTAGACTCTAAGTTTTAGAATCTAGGTGACCTTATATGGTCTTTCCCAATTAGTCCCAAGAACACTTTCTCCTGGCACTCTAGTGTTCAAGTTGACCTGTCTCAAGACCTAGTCTCCGATTTGGAAGGTACGGTGCCAAATGGTCTTGTTATAGTACTTAATCCCTCTTTTCTTTAAGCAGGTCCTAGTTCTAAACGTATGTTTCAGTTATTACTTGTTTTATCGTAGTGTTGATTCGAAAAGTTGGTATGTCGACCTTGATAGGAGTTACTGTTTCATATATAAAGGCTAAGCAATAAGGAGTTTCTTCGGTGGCTATCTTTGGAGTTATTCTGTAGACCCAAAGGAAGTCTGAAAGTTTATCAATCCATGCATCCTGAGCTTCTTTTTGAGTACTTTCTTGATTACTTTGTTCGTAGCTTTCACTTGTCTATTAGCCTTTGAATGAGCAAGTGTCACGAACCTGAGATTAATTGAGAAATCCGAATAGAATTCTCTAAAATTTTAATTGTCGAATTACTTTTCATTGTCCACAATCAGCGCTTGAGATATTCCAAACTGATAAATGACTTTTTATTTAACAAATGCCATGACATTCTTCTCGGTTATACTAGCTTGTGGTTCAGCTTCCACCCATTTGGTGAAGTAATCAATGGCCACTATTGCATACATTATGTTAGCTCAAGTGGAGGGCATAAGGTCGATGAGATCTAATCCCCATTAAAAAAATGTCCAAGGGCTTATAAAGGATGTCAGCTTCTCAGGGGGCTACCTTAATACATTGCAAAGTCCTTGATACTTGTGACAAGTTTTCACAACCTGAAATGCGTCTTGTGTGAGTGTTTGCTATTAATACCCTTGCCTTAAGACTTTGTGTGCCATAAAATGTGCTCTTCTATGTCTTCCGTACACTTCATGATAGATTTCATTTAAAACTCGTACAGCCTCTTCAGGTCCAAGCATTTCAAATAGGAATGTTAAAATACCATTTGAATAATTCCCTGTCAATAATGGTATACCTTAAAGATCTATTTTTAATTCTCCTCGCTTCATACCTGTCATCGGGGAGTTTTCCTTAGACTTTATTTCTATAACCCAAGAATGGCAAGAGTCAAGTTCGGCTACGGCGAGTTGATTATCCCTTATTTTTATGCTTATTTGTTGTAAGATTTCAATTAGAACTGAGACATGAGTATTTTCTTTAAAGGTGGAGGCCAATTTAGCTAAAATGTTGGCTCTTGATTCTCTAATCTTGAGATTTACCTTATCGCAACTGTATTCAAGGTGCTCAAAAACTGTTTCGCTTTGTCTAAATAAGCTTGCATGTTGCTCTCTTAGGCCTGAAACTGTCTACCGATCTAATTTGCTATCAGTTAGGAATTATAGTGAATATCCAAGCCTGTGATTCTCAAAGCCTGAGCCAAATTAATTCCCACGATTAGAGCCTCGTATTCTGCCTTATTATTTGTGACCTTAAAGTTGAAACTTAATGAATATATTACCTTGATTTCATATGGGCTTACTATGACAACTTATACTCCTCCTTCTTGTGTATTAGAAGCTCCGTCGAAGAAAAGGTTCCAAGTTAGATCATCTATGTTTTGCACAGGTGGATTCTCTTATGCTTGACCTGAGGGGTCTTCCGTAATTTGATGGACGAGGAGGTATTCGAATATTGACCTTTCTACTATAAAGTCTGCTAAAGCTTACCTCTTTATGGCTTTTCTTAATTTGTAGGAGATGTCATATTCACTAAACTCAATCAACCATTTTACCAATCAACCATATAGGTTAGGTCAATGAAGAAGTTGTCTTAGGGGCTGGTTTGTCAAAACTACCATATGATGAGCTTGGAAGTAAGGTCTCAACTTCCTTGCTACTACCACCAATGATAGTGCCAGTTTCTCAAGTGGAGAATATCTTGTCTTAGCATTCAGGAGTACTTTGCTGGTGTAATAGATGGGGCGATGAACTTTTTATGAATCTTCCTTTACCAAGACTAAGCTCACAAAATGGTCGCTCACCGTTAGGTAAAGGTAAAACACGTCTTAGATTCTATGACTTGTCAAGTTTGGTAGCGATGCGAGGTACTGCTTCAATTACTAAAAGTTGTTTTCACATTCTTCAATCCACTCAATTTTCTTTCCTTTCTTCATAATTTGAAAGAATGGAAAACACCTGTTTGTTACCTTGGATAGGAATTTGCCTAACGCAGCTAATCTTTTTGTTAGACATTGTGATTCTTTGAGCTTGTTGAGGGATTTCAGATTCAATATTGCCTTGATCTTTTATGGATTAGCTTCGATACCATGTTCACTGACCATATATCCTAAGAACTTTTCAGCATAGACTACAAACACGCACTTCTCGGGATTTAACTTCATGTCGTACTTTCTTAGATAGAAGAAGTTCTCTTTAACGATGTAGACTTCCAAGGTTGACCCAATTAAGAGTTTGAAAACCTGATTAACCAGCTTCTGGAATATAGCCCTTGCGTTTTTTAGTCCAAAAGGTATTACTTTATAATAGTACAATCTTTAGTCAGTTACGAACGCAGTTATTTCTTGATTCAGTTGATTCATCATGATCTAATTATATCCTAAGAAGGTGTCTATGAGGCTTAACAACTCTTGTCCCGCTGTCGAGTCCACTAGTTGGTCAATTATAAGGAGTTAAAAATTATCTTTTGGACAAGATTTGTTCAAGTCCGTGAAGTCCATGAACATTCTTCATTTTTCATTAGCCTTTTCACCATAACTACATTCGACACCCACTCCGAATAATGCACTTTCTTGATGAATTTTGCTTTCATCAATTTTTCTACTTTGATATGCACTACTTCTCTACGTTTGGCATTAAATAGTCGTTTCTTTTATTTTATAAGTTTATATTTGGGGTCAATAGCGAGCCGATAGGAGATTACTTAAGGATTAATTCTTGGCATGTCTTCATGTATCCACGCAAACACATCCATATGATGTCTCAAAATGTCCTTGAGCACCACTTTTTGTTCCTCAATGAGATGAGAACTAATTTTAACTATTTTTAGTGGATTTTTCTTATTCAGGATAACAAATTCTAATTCTTCTATTGGTTCTATCGCCGACAGCATGTTACCCTGATTGGTTTTTTTTGCTCAAACTTTCCATTATTCATCCTTGCTTTAGGTTCTTGCGTTGGTTCTTGCGTTGACTTCCCTTGATGATGTTAATACCTTTACCTGCCCTGAATTTGAGCTTCAGATAATGTATGCTTTCCACTGCCCTTGTAACCCTGAGGAAAGGTATTTCAAGAATCATGGTGTAAGGCATCTTGAGATTGACTACTTAAAACTCAACCATCGTGGTCTTTTGATAGGGCTTTTCACCCATGGTAATAGGCAGCTGTATTATACCCAATGAGTAGATGTATGATTCGTCGAAACCATAAAGGGCTATTTCAGGGTGTTTCAGTCTTAGGTCTTCAATTTCTAAGGAATTTAAGGTGTCCTTGAAAATGATGTCAGCCCAACTTTTTATGTCTACCAATATTTGACTGACTTGTGCTATTCCTACTACCAAGGTTATTACCAAAGCATTATCCTATGGGTGATGTTCACCCACTTCGTCTTCATCTATAAACGTAATCGAGATTGAGGCAACCTTCTACTTCTTCTCAGCTTTCACATTTATAATGTGAGCATCTAAAGTGAAAGTGGGCAGGAAATACTTCGAATAGTTCTTTCTCGCCTTATTCGAGTTTCTTGCCAATTTAGTTCCACCAAAGATCACTATCGCCTGGTGTTCATATGTCTTTACATCTCTGGCCCTTTGATTCGGAGTGTCGAGTCCTTCTAAATTGTTTTCCATAAAATCAACCAGATAATTATATATAACAAGGACTTCAATCTAGTTCTTGAAGTCAAAATACTCATTTGTCAGATGTTCTGGGCTTTGGTGAAACTCGCAAAACTTATTTTTTGTGTTTTCGCTCAGTTTTTCTTTTATGGGCAGGGCTACATAAGCAGAGTTCCTTGTCTTTTGATTTCTTGGAGGATTCGGGAGAGAGGCACAATTAACAAGGTGAAGATCATTTCTTCTTGGATTTAGGTTAACCTTTTTGTATCATCTTTTCTTGGTGAATGTTGTTCTTTTGGAGGGAACTCATCCCTCCTATTCCCCGTCCTGGTTTGCTCCATTATTCGACCTCCCTTTCTATTGGAGTCTCAAAAATTATTTCCGTCATCTCGCCTCCTCTTGGTGTTTGAATTTGGGAGCCATATATTGTCACATGTTGTCTGTCTCAATGCCCTTTTCTCCATCAGCTTAAGGACAACTTGGTTTTTAATTTTGATTTCACCCAACAATTTCCTTTGGGCCGCTTCATAGGTGGTGACAGACAATTTTCGTATCACATACCATCCTCGGTCTACTCGTTCCAATTCCAAGGAGTGATGATAAGCTCTTAACTCCATCACTTTGTCATGATATCTTTTGAAGATGTTCTTAAGGCTTTCTCCCTCTTCTTATTTCATTAGTAGCAATGAGCTCGGGGTTTTAAGGCTAGCAATCGCCCCTCTAAAATCGTTGATGAATACCTCATACAATTGGTTGAAGCTATAGATACTATTAGGGATTAAACTTGTGAACCACTTCTATGCTTACCTTTCTAATGTTAAGGGAAACAAGCGACACATTTAGGATTCACTTAGCCCTTGTATTGATATCATCTCCTTTAAAAAGTTCATATACAAGGATGGATCAATTTTTCTCATGAAAGGAGTTATCTAGGGCAGCTTGAACTTTTTGGGAAGAACAAGACCTAAAATCCGTCAGTAGAAAGGAGATTTTGGGTGCAACTCTGAACGAGATACTTGCTCATCATTCCTCCTTCAGTCTCAACTTCTCCGGTCCTTCAACTCCTCAACCAACCTCCTAACGCAAGTTTCCAAGTTATTAACATTTTCATCCTGAAAATAACATTGTCATTTTTTGGGCTTTTGTAGAGGATAATTGGAGATTTTTCTTTATCCTTTTTTAGCATCGGTATACTTCCTTCTAGTGGTCTTTTGTCAAGGATTTGCTTCGCGATCTTTAGTGTTTAGGATGTTTAGAATGTTGCTTTCCACAGCCTTCGATGGTGTAGACATCTTTAGTTCGAGAGAACTGCCTAAAAGCATTCTTTTCATCTTCGCAACTTTTTTGCTAAGTCTAAATTCGTTGATCTTTTTCTACATGTTGTCTTTCACTGTCAACCAACCTTTGAACCCACTAGATGATTTTTGTGCCTTCCTAGTTGGTAAGATTTTGATGCGGCAATAAAGCTTCCGAATTATGATTTACACCTTCAAAGGCTGATTGTTGATTATCCTCATCTTGGTTAGCTGCCATTGTCGCCTTGAGGGAATTTCCTTTAGTATTCCCTTTTGTCATTGTACGGTTTCTGGTTGTATAAATTCGCGTTGTTGCCATAGCTTTTCTTCTAATTGCTATTATTTTTAGTTTTTTGTTAAAGTTTCCCATAGACGGTGCTAGATGTTGATGTAGCAAAAATCCTTCTAAGAGTTTTGTGCACCAGAAATAATCTTCTTTGCTTGCTTTAATGTTGTCTCACCTGAAACCATAGCAAGACCTAAGGGGTAAAGCTGGTGGTCCGGCGAAAACCCTCTAATGTTTAAGTCAAGGTTTTACTTTTGTATATTTTAAAGTAAAAAACCAGACAATGGCAATGTAACGTAGGTTAACATCACTTATTTTACAAAAAGTTCAAGGTTCTCTTCTTGTTACCTTTGATTACCTTTTTTATGCTGCTCCCTATTAGGTTTCCCAACTTAATGAGATTCTGTAGAATCTAGAAGTCATAATCCCAAATATATTTTAACTCTGGGGATCACAGAAATTTAACTTTATAAGCATCGGTATTCCAAAAATTGTGGGATCTTGAGCTCTACTTGCATAATACATATACCAGGCCATGTATCCTCATTATGGAATGAGCATAAAAGAATTTGAATATTTCATTTATATGTAATTGTTAAGAGGTCTTGGAAGTCTTTGTTTGAGACTTTTTCATTTACTTAAAATGACCTCGGATTTAATCGTATGCCTGAAACCTCTGCCATGTTTTACCAGAGATCTTCATAGTCGGAGGAAGTCTCAGAATTGATGTTCGAGTCGAGACCTTTTATCAAGTTTGGGAGGTCTTGACCTTTGTTGTACCCAAGGTCCTTTCTTTTCTGAGGTCAATATCCCCTAGGTTTGAGCTAAGCTTGGATCTCTTTTATCCTTTGTTGGACTTCAACTTGGGTTTTGTATCACTCTTTCGCCGGCCCAAAGCCTATTGGGTTTTATTTATATCTCAAGTCATTTCCCAAACAATATACACATTTCATGTCTTTAAGTCATCTATATACTCATCTTGATAATGCCTAGGTTTTCCTTGATAATGTATATAATTTGCATGGTTTGTCTAACTCTATAGTTAGTGATAGAGATAAAGTTATTACTAATGAGCACTTTATACCATCCTTAAACTAATGGTTAGATGGAAGCAATTAATAAGTACTTAGAACAATATCTGAGATGCATGATGGGCAATAGATCCAAGGAGGGGGTGAAATGACTTCTCTTAGCTAAATAGTGGTATAATACTTCTTTTCATTTGTCGACCCGTATGACACAGTTTGAAGTTGTTTATGGTAGACCACTCTTTCCCATATTGCTTATAGACATAGTGAGTCTAACGTGGCTACTGTTGACTTAAGCTTAAGACATAGATGTTATGATACAAATGTTGAAGCCTAGCTTGGTTTAAGCTCAAGTAAGAATAAAGTTGTATGTTGATAGTAAGAAATCTAAAAGGAATTTTGAAGTAGGTGATATGGTATTTCTCTGCTTGTAGCCATATAAACAAGTCAGCTTGTCAATGCAAGGAAATAGAAAGTTGTCTCCTAGATTCTATGAGCCTTATAAGGTTATTTAGAAGATTGTACTAGTTACCTATAAGTTAAAATTGCTTGTGGAGTTCAAAATTCATCTTGTTTCCCATTTTTCTTGTTTGAAGGAAAAGGTTAGAGAGGTTGTCACTCCAATTACAAAGTTACCAGCAATGCATAAAGATGGGTGCTTATAGCAAAAACCTGTCTTGGTTTTAAACTGGAGAGTAGTCAAATGAAATAATCGTCTTGTGACACAATGGTTGATTCATTAGTCTAACTTGTTTCTTGAAGATGCAACTTAGAAGGATGCGTTTAGATACAAGAAAAGTTTCCTATGTTTCAGCTTTAAAGTTAAGGTTTTTTTGAAGGGGAAGGGAATGTAATGATTCTTTTTAACTATTTAATTATGATTTGATTTTCTTTTTTAATTTTAATTTTAATTGTTGGGATTTAATTGAATTGTTCTTGTGAATTATAGGATTGGTTAGGATTATTTGATTTTTGCTTATAAATAGTTTTTGGACTTCTGAAGAGGTATGAAAAAACTATCAATAATTTATTTTGTCAATATTGCTATTTCTTCTTCTTGGTTGTTTCAATCGTTTTGCTAAAATGGAAGGGAAAATTCTCAAAATAATCATATTTTAAACCCTTTTTATATTAATTACCAATCCTAAAAAATTCTTATCAAATTGACTAATTTTATAAAATTTAGACGATTTTATCCTTATAACCACCTATCATGAAAATACACTCATGGTTTCCAAACGAGCACTATCTACAGTGTACTTATGGGATCCGCACAAATGCACGAGCGATTTACATGAGTACTCACTAGTGAGCTGTAAAAACTGTTATTATTTAAATTAATAATTAATAGTATTTATCCTAAATTAATAATAACTAGGGTTGATAATTTTTGACACAACTCTCCAACCCGATATGAACACGACATGAAATTTGCAGGTTTGGGTTGAGATAAGAGGACATGATTATTAAACGGGTGACACAACACAATACAATTAATAATCGTGTCAGACTAGAGTTTAAATCTCGACATGTAAATTCATTTATAATACAATTAATTATTCAAATTATTATATCATGCTCAATTATTTATAATTTAGTAAATTTATTTTTATAATTTCTTTATTTTAAAAATTTGTAGTTATATTTACTATTTTAAAAAAGTATTTAGTTATATTTAGAATAGAAATAATTAGTATTTAAGAAAATATTATTATAAATATTATAAATGTGTATTAAAATATAAATAAAAAATATTTAATGAATGATAAATTACAACTTATTTAATTGGTTAATAATAATGCTATGACACAATTATTTAATGGGTTGGATTTATATTAGTCTTTTTTTACATGAATAAATATGACACGAAAACTTAAATTGATTCTTGGTAAGTTATTTAGTTAAATAAGTTATGATTTTAATTTTTTTTCCAAAAATCTACTTAAAAATTATTCCTGAACACAAAAATAAAAATAAAAATAAAAATTAGCAACAAAAAATCTTCTCAATCTGCATAATTACACGGCGCATTTTCTATTGAGTCATTGACCTTAGAAAATTCCGCCGTATTTGTTTCAACGGTTGAATTATCGTTTAAAACATCTCGATCCTTCTTTATGTTTTAAACAAAATTGATTACGTGCAGTGCGTTTTGCCATAGGCGTTAACAGGTAAATTGTCAGCGCCATTTCTCTTGATCTCTTTATCGACGACGACGACGACGACGACTCAACTAGTCAAACAATACATCTTCAGCTGAAGCTTTAATCTGATTCTTATTGATCAATCTTCTCCGATTCACCATTCTTTATCAAGCAAGTTCGTCTCTCCCTCCAATCAAATTATATGTTTTTTAACATTGGATTCTTCTCACGATTTAGCAGTTAATCTTCAATTTGCTCAGCTTTGCGTTTTCTGAATTTCTTTTATTGAGTTGTGCTGAGAGAAGCAAGGCATCTGAATTTGGTTCAAGTGTCGATCAAGTTCGTCTTCTATATATATATATATATATAAGATGTATAGATTGGGTTTTCTAGCTGCTTAAATGGATTGAATTGAATTTTTCTTGTGGATCAAAATAAGATATTTGAAATTTGCAAGTAATTCAGTTAATTTATAGACATATTCAGTTTGTTTTCATTTTATCAATGGATCCATGTAGATGCATTAGCCTGTGTACGTTGTTGTATGGACTTTGTCTTAGCTATGTTACTTTTAGTTTGACTGTACTTTTGACTTCTAAACATGGATATTAAGAACTGAGATGCATGCAGGTACCAGGTGTCCGAGCTGAATATTCGTTGCACTCAATGTACCCTTTTCTTCTTGATTGATGGTTGAAGCCTCTCCGTTTATGAAATTGTGATAAGAATGGCATCTTTCGTTTTGAACTTGGTTAATACAACACTAAATCGGGTGACGTCGGCTTTAGATGCTCCTTCTGCCCGAGCAGTTGTTTTTGGAGTGCATATTGGGGGTAGACTCTAAACTCTGATATATATGGTGATATTCTTGCCTATTTTATATCTGGACATTGTTTGATGAACTCAAAGTTCTTTCCAAACTCCCAATGTAGGTCATTTATTTGTGGAAATTCTTCTTCTGGTGGTCATCCTTTTCCTACTTTCGCAAAAGAGTTACAAGCCTCCTAAGCGGCCACTGACAAAGAAGGTTTGTGTGACTATTCTCTTTTGAACTCTTTGTTTCATTGAGATTTCCAGTAAAACTGAAGCATTTAGGTTTCTCCTTTCAATTAAGGCTGTCACGACGGTTACAAGAACATCTGCTACGATCCCAAATTTCATACTTTGTGCATGGAAATTTGTATCCAAAATTTGCAAGTCTACCTAATCTCCATTTTTAAGTATATCTTTTGTGTGTGATTGGTCAAACAAGTAGGTTGTAATTGTGGTAAAATTATGATTTTTCTATGGGCTTTTGGATAATGCTCCTGATGTTGTGTGGCTAAACAACATTAACATCTCTAGCTGCCAAGACTGGGTTTAAATTGCTGTTTACATGGAGTATGTTGACTATTTTGATCCAGGCCTGTTTAAGTTGATTTCATAAGATTCTTTTTTCCGCTGCTGATTGCAAAAAATACTGGTGGAATTGAAACACAGGCTGAAAATGAATTTTGCAAAGATTAGGTTAGAAATTCCTGAAATGTTGTGTGAATATGTGATTTTTGAAAAATTTCCTGCTTGGGATATGAGTTAAGTTCATATAAAATTGCTGTCTAATGTTGTACTTTATACAGTATCATGAAGTTCTCCATCTACATATGCGTTTAATGTTATAGTTATGCTGGACATGAGGTTCATCTGATCATGCATGTTTCTCCAGTTGCCCTTTATATTGGTTAATTATCATTTGAGCCATATTTAACAATGCTAAGTTTTGGCCATAGTGGTATAAAGTGTGGTTGTACATTTTAACTTGTACTTACGTCTTTGGTTTGATTTACTTTCTGATTTTTCCTGTAGTAGTACTGCATGGTCTGATGTTAGTACTGCCATATCCATCCAAACATTGTTTAAATGTTTGCTTGATAACTGTAGGAAATAGATGAGCTATGTGATGAGTGGGTTCCAGAGCCCCTTATTCCATCAATAGCAGAAGAAATGCAATATGAACCTCCAGTGCTTGAAAGGTGAAAAAAATGTTCTTTGTATATTGTAATTCTCTTTGATTCTTGCAAAATTATGCTTCTTGTATGTAATTTTTATTTTCCCCCACCATTGTAGATTAAAGGAAAACTGTTCATCTTCCTATTATCAAATTTATGTTTGTTATTTTTTTCTTTCTCACTCTACATAAGTTGAGTTTCTTTGATAATCCTGCGTATTTTTCCTGTATATACACATCTGTTGCCATTACCTATGGCACTTAATTGTATTTTACATTGAAGGGAACTCGAAAAGAACCTAGCCAACATCGGCGGAGGCACGACATGCGGGAGCCACTACCGTCATACGACAAGTGCAAAAAAGGCTCACCCTAGAACCACAGACATGGATGTATGTACATTTTAAAATTTTAAACGATTTAAACAAAACAATCAACACATATCTTATATGTTGATCTTCCGGAACAAGCTACTCGTTAGCTTGTGAGCGTGTCACACATATCGGGTTGATGGGAACGGGTTCCGATTACTTGGATTCGTGTATGAAAACTTAAGAACAAGATTTTCTACCCTAGAAAACCTTCAAGTTCTTGTGGAAGAGAGGGAAGAACGTGAAACACCTTTCACTATTTTTCTCCTCTTCCTCTTTCTCTCTTTATTCTTTTCTTTCTCTCTTTTGGGTTTGTTCAAAACAAAATCCTTACACCTATTCAAAAAAATGACGCTCGGCAGAGAAGGGCGAAAAAGATGACCAGTAGCTTGGTTTTTCTCAATTCTAAATTGTGAAAACCTCAAACTTATACATGTATCACTCTCCACCAAGCCTTTTGTTCAAAAACAAAGGCAAGTGGATTACACGTGGAAGCTTCTTTATGGTGGGTTCCAAAATCCATCCAATTTGCTTTAATCCACTTAAAGCAACATAAATATCTTAATATATATATATATATATTATATTAATCACATTAATATATCTATATATATATATGTGTGTATGTATCTATATATATTAAAGATATTTTAATATAGAGAGAGTATGATTACATTTTAATATTATATCACATATAATTAAATGTAATAATTACTTATAATGTTTAACATTTAAACATTAATTATAAAAAAGATACTTAGCAACATCACATGGTGCCATTTGTCAAATAAGGATCCATTTGATCAAATAACAATTATTTAATCATTAATAAATAAACAATTTATTTATTAATATCCTCATGACAATTATTTTTTCTCAGTTTCTAAATATCCGTAAATCATATTTATGTAATCCAAATTATTACTGAAATATTTCTTACGCACACGTGTGCTAGCACGTCTTGGTCAGGAAATTAATTCTTTACAATAAAGAATTAAGTTGCTATCCAATCTAGTATCATAACAATATCATTAACTAACTTAACAGTATAGTATATGGCAATAACCATCATCATCAAGTAACCGATGCGTGTGTGACTGCCTAGATACATTATGAACTGAATATGAGTGGATACGAACCCCTTCGCATTACTTCAGTACAACTTCTTATATCCGAAGTTCCCAATGATCATGCGTAACCTCTAGCAAGATGCCACAACCCCCAGACACTAATGAATCTATATAGTCGTACGTGCAAGTAGTAAAGTCTCTCTATGGTCGACTCCCAATTGAGTGCGGGTCATGGATAGTCAAACCCCTAACTCAATCATAGGAATAGGGTCTTAAATCATATATAGGAATCATGTATTCGAAAATACCTTTCCAGAAACACATACTCTGGCTAGAGATTTTATTTCCCATGTATGACATCCCCGCTTAGGATCTCAAACTCCAATAGCTGAGCCAGCAGATTCCATCTTAGTCATCACCTGTCTTTATACACCAAAAACACATTGCCAGCAAGCTTCTTTCACTAGGCGAGCCTAGCCCAGTGCGATATATACAAGTGAACAATGTGCTTCAATGCAGATGGCAGCCGTGATACCTCAGGTCAAAGGACTAGTCGTACACTAGTACGATTGTATGATGTATCATTGACTGTAGATAATTACCCATGTGATTCGTCACGTTTAGTCACGTTCAGTAACACATTCTCCAACGCATCACCCATGTTTATGCTTTTGAGACTTGAGACTCGTCTTTTAACTATTAGCATCCAATACTAATCTTTGGCGGCATCAAACATGCCAGTTATGCAATGTCATAGTCCCATATGACATCACCTCAACCGAGAACTGATTTAGATGTATTCAAATCAAAACTCTGTACTCATATCTACAACTCCTTACAAATATAGTCATGACATCATAACACATCATGGGATCTCATTCTGCATTATTTATTAAAGCAACTGGAAATGTAAAATGATATAAATGTCATTTTTTTAATCGTAAACAATTTACAATCAATTATAAAAATATTTATATTAAGGAATGATATCTCTGAACCACATGATACGATTGGTTTTAGGATATATCTCCAACATACATATCCATTATTATTTGCCATACATTATCTTAAATAATTTTTCATTTGGATAGAATATTTGTTTTAAGATTACCCTATAGACCAAAAATTGTTATTTGATTTGTAAGATTAATTATCATATAAAATGGTAAGAGTCACATGTTAAACATTAGGACCTTACCTCATAGTAATAAAAGTATTTTCAAAGATGTCCTGGCTCATGAGTTGCTTTTTATGCAGTGCTGCAGGGCCACATGCCATAGTTAATGGAAAAGAAGTTGTGAATTTTACTTCAGCAAATTATCTTGGACTTATAGGACATGAGAGATTACTTGTAAGAGAAACCGTTCCCCATTGTTAAATTATTTGTTTTCCATGATAGTGAATTTTGTTGAGTGGAACACTAATAGAATATATTCTATCTTAGGAGTCATGTACCTCTGCATTGAAGAAATATGGTGTTGGCTCTTGTGGTCCTCGTAGCTTCTACGGAACTATAGGTCTGATTAAGCTTCAAAACTACTTTCAAATGGAGTACACTGAAGTTGCTTTTTTTTTATGATTTTTTTTTATTTTTTCTATGTTAATTAATTAGTGCATGGACGTAATCTGTATTTTAACAAATTATTCTGTTCAGATGTTCATCTTGATTGTGAGGCCAGAATTGCTAAGTTTCTGGGAACTCCTGATTCAATCCTCTATTCTTATGGACTTTCTACTATGTTCAGTGCAATTCCCTGTTTTTGCAAGAAAGGAGATCTCGTTGTTGTGTAAGTATATGTCATCTTGATTGTTTAATTTTCAAATTTCCTATGTGCCAGTGTTGTTATAAAAGGGAGCTAGCAATTGTTTTTTTTACCTAAATGCGAGTCTTATGGATGGTAGGGAAAATGAGTTAAACTTAAAGTCTTGTTTCTTTTTGTTGAAAACTTTAAAGCTAGATTGCATTATGATTTAAATTGATTTTTGCAGGGTAAATAAATACATGTAATCTTCTTGTTTAATTTCAGTTAGCTATGTGGCTGTGTTACAGAAGGAAATTAGTAAGCAATGTTTTTCTGTGCATGTGAGTAGCAAGGATAGCATGGTAGATAAGTTAAACTTTGAGTGCTTAATTTTTTTTTCCCTCTTACAAAAAAGATAATTTATTGTTTGCATGATGACTTATATTTATTCTTAGCAGGGAGGGTAATTGGAAATGTGATTATTTCTCCTTTCTAGTATGATGTCACTGCTGAGGCCTCCTTTTGTTGAAGTAGAAACATTATACAATTTAGATTGATTTTTTCTTGTTACATGACGTTTCATTGTCCATATTAATATATGATTACTGATAGACCTGTCCATTCATGATATCAGCTAGTTGATCTTCGTCTTCTACAATATGGATTAATTAACTTCTTTGACTATATTAAATGAAAACAATCTCTGTTGCCAATGGGAAATATGAAACCAAATGAAAGTAATTTAAGTTAATCAATTTGGATGTTATAAAGGAGTGATTTAAGTATGTAAGAGCAATATTTTTGGCCAAAATGATTCTTGTTTCCCCTGTTTCTAATCTTTGATGCTGCTTATTTTTTTGGCACCTCTTCTTTCTAGCTCATTGTGGCATATTTTTCCTGGTAACTTCCATAGATTCATTCAGACTTGGAGCTTTCTGCTTTTTTAGTTCCCAATTTCTGGTGTGTATTTGTTCTCTATATAAAAGATGTTCTTGTTTATTCTCTTTCAGTGATGAGGGAGTGCATTGGGGAATACAAAATGGCCTTTATCTGTCTAGAAGTACAATTGTCTATTTTAAGCACAATGATATGAATTCTTTACGAAATACTCTGGAGAGAGTTACTGCAGAGAATAAGCGGGCCAAGAAACTACGGCGTTACATTGTGGTTGAAGCTGTGTACCAGGTATCTTGTGGGAATACTCTCTCTTTGGGTAAATCCCATTTTTATGTCTGGCATAAATTTTTATCTAACTTCTGAATGTATTTGTTTTGTGAACTGAGTCCACAATTAGGAGGTGCGTTTAGTGCCTCAGTAAATAAAAGTAGTTGGGTAGCTCTTTTGGGAAGAAGTTAATTTCAATGTCATTGTTGTAAAGGAAGTTCTGGTGGTAGACGATGATTCTGTGTTGTCAATTTGTTATGCAAGAGAACTATTAATTTGCTTTTTCTTCATACTTAACTGGAAGCAACATTTTATATTTTTATATTTGTTCGTCTTGATATGTACTTTAGCCATCTGATTTTGGAATTATTAATATGAAGTGAAGAGCTTTACTAGAACCGTATTTAAGCTGAAATACAATTAAGATTGTTAGGTTTTAATTTTGTGGTCATGGATTCATTTGATGACTTCTTGAAGTTCAAATATCGCATAAATAATTAGATGTGGTAGATCTTATACTTTCTTATTACTTCTTGTTTGTATTCATACTGATGTTGTAATCCCCTCTGGTGCTGTAAAGCCCATCTTTCTATATTTTAATTTCTATTAGTCCCTTTTTTTTCATTAACATTAATTTTTAGCACACGGATGGACATTTAAAAGTTAACTATGCCTTTATATGATAACTGTAATAAATTTATTACTCACCTGATATAGCACTTGAGAAATTTCAAGAAGTTAATGATAGTTTATAGGCTTTAAGTGTATATATGGTTTGGAATTGTGTTAGTTCTTTGTTTGCTATGATAATGTCACATCGTTATGTGTCATTATTCTACCATACTTCTTTCTTGTTTGATGTAATCTGAAATGCTGGACTCGGAGAAGGTTAATTGTTTAATTCCAAAAATTTGTATTTGTAGAATTCTGGTAAAATAGCTCCATTGGATGAGATAATCAGATTGAAGGAGAAATATCGGTTCCGTGTTTTGCTTGATGAGAGTAACTCATTTGGTGTGCTTGGCCATTCCGGAAGAGGCCTTACTGAGTACTGTGGGGTTCCGGTATGTTCTAAAGACTTAGCGTGCTTTTATAGTTGTTTTAATCTCTGTGACTTATGGCGGTATGTTCTTGTAGGTTGAGAAAATAGATCTTATAACTGCTGCTATGGGTCATGCATTAGCTGCTGAGGGAGGATTCTGCACTGGAAGTGCAAGAGTCGTTGATCATCAAGTATGTTAACTGCACTTTATATAAATCATCTAGTTTTTATTTGCAGTTCAATATTGGTTTTGAAAATTGTTCCTATATTACAAATCCAAAAAAAATTCTTTAAAAAATGCATCCAGTGTTGCATTTGGAAGACATGAATTGACTAAGACAAAATTCATTCTCAAAAAAGTACTGTCAAACCAAATACTGACTTTTGAATTATTTTATGCATTTTTATAAAGTGGGATTTGGAAAACTATTATCAAAATACACACTAGTTTTGATTTAATAAAACAGTGTTGCCAAAAATATGTTATGCATTAATACCAAATGGTTCTAAATAAAGAACTTGTAAGGTTTTGGAAAATGCTATTTTCTTTATCAATTTGCAAATGCTAATCCTTTAATCTGCTAATATCTGGCAGCGATTGAGCAGTTCTGGATACGTTTTTTCTGCTTCTTTGCCCCCGTATCTTGCAAGTGCTGCAATTACTGCAATTGATGTCCTTGAAGAAAATCCTGATCTGATAACAAAACTGAAGAAAAACATTTCCATAATATGGAAAGGTTGGTTTTGAAATCATTTATATTCTGCTAATTAGTTTTAGTGACTGAAATCTAAGTATTTTTAATCCTACTTATCTTGACCAGAGGCATATAACTATGACTGCAGATTCTAAAAGGAGAGTTTATTTCCTTATAGGATCTAGAATCGTAGGTTTATTTTCTCTGAATTGAATGTTAAACAACTATTTTTGTAAGTGAAATTACATCATCTGTACTCTTTGATTCACTTGGCTTATGATTTTCATTCGTTTATATACATGCAGATGTATATAGCCAGTGTTCTCACTATTTTGCATCCGCTTTTACTTACATTTCTCTTTTGTGTGTGTTGATAGATGAGGGACTAATTGATTCGGAAATTTACAAACTTTCTTATTGAGCAGCTTTCTTGTTTTGTCTTATGTATGTCAGCACATCCAATCTGTCTCTCATCTATTTTCACTAGTTGGATGTTTCACATTATGTACTTTTCATGGTTGAGAAGTAATTGAGTCAGTAACTGTTTGATTTCAATTGATGAGGGACTTTTAACAAGTTTTAACAAGTTTTCCTCCTGAAGACACCAGAAAAGAGGGACTTTTAACAAGTTTTCCTCCTAAAGACACCAGAAAAGAGGGACTTTTAACAAGTTTTCTTCCTAATGACTCCAGAAAAAAGTGACTTTTAACAAGTTTTCCTCCTAAAGACACCAGAAAAGAGGGATTTTTAACAACTTTCAGTATGTTTATGTTTAGGGAATTTTAGTGGTTTTAACAAGGAGAATCATAAGGGAAGAAGAATAAGCTTTGTTGACAATTGCTTCTAATGCGTGGGTGTTGGTTGGTTCAACTTGTAAAACCTCTTGGGGTGGTACAAGAAGACTAGGGTACGAATCCTGCTCTCACCAGAGTGCAGTAGTTTGATTTACATATGCACAACATTTCTGCTAGCATCCAACGGTTAAACAAAATTGCAGAAGTTATATGTAACAAAAATTATGCTGAACTTTTCTACAAACACAGTTGGATTGTACCACAATTGACTTATTATGACAAATACCAATATTTTGTCTTGAAATATTTGTTTGATAAGTGGATATTTATTCTCATGTTCACACTGTTTTTGCTTAGGAAGAGATGGTGTCTGATATAGAATGCATCTTTATGGAATGACTCAATGATGGGTTGATTTCCTTGGGATAAAGTTTGATTCTTAGCATCTCTACAGCCTTTGGTATTTAAGCATTTTTTTTTTGTGCCTTTATTCATAGAAATTATGATGCTTCTTGCTCTAAGTTTATGTGTTTTCAGTTTGTTTTTCTTTAACTGTAAAGTTTTGGCGATTACCCCATTATAGTTCTACTTTTATCATTAGGAAAACTTGCTTCAGGTTTTTGATTAGATAATATTATTTTATATTTTTGTTATAAATTGATGTACAAATTCATATATACATTTTTAGCCTTTTAAGAATTGGTGTTTGATATAAAAATGCATTCACAGCTGTCATATTTTTCTTTCTGATTATATAATTGGGGTGCGCATTTTAATACTCACATTGTTCGTGTTTTAACTTTTAAGAGTTGGTGCTTGATATAGAGTGTCTTCACAGTGATCAATTAGTCTTTTGGTAGCATGGCAAATGAATGATGCTAATGGTGTCCAAGTTCTGATTTACTTGTACTCTATGAATAGCAAGATAGAATCCTCCTTGACCTTCTGTATTTGGCAACTGTAGGCTTATCAGATATCCGTGGACTCTCAATTGCTAGTAATCCAGAATCACCAATTGTTTTTCTCTGTCTGGAAAAGTCAACAGGTTCAGTGAAAAATGACCTACAGCTGCTTGAGGATCTTGCTGATCAGGTTCGTATATTGTTCTTTGGCTTCATTTGAATCTCCGTTTGCTTGGTTATTGATTCTATTTACTGATGGTTTTACATTTGCAGGCTTTGAAGGAAGACTCTGTATTTGTAGTCACTTCAAAAAGATCAATGCTCGATAAATGCCATCTGCCTGTGGGAATTAGATTATTTGTTTCTGCTGCCCATTCAGAATCTGACCTGGTGAAGGCTTGTGAATCTTTGAAGAGAGTTTCTGTACTGTTGTTGAGGGATCATAATTGACTTCTGAACTCGGCATCTCTCTGTGCAAGTTATGTAAGATTTCTTTCTGATTGGCATTCATCTGTTGAACAATTTAGTGGTGGATAGTTATGTATAATTCATTGTAATCATTTTGAATTGCATTTTTTATGCTGCTCCGTGGCATGAAGTATGATTAATTTTGTTCTAGTCTTAATGATGATAGTATTTGCTTTTTTATACTAGTAAGGAGTAGAGAGAGATTTTTCACTCTACTGTATTAACAATTGCATTTTCCTTTGGTTTATCATTTTCATTTTCAATGTCTGTTGTTACCACAAATGCTTTTAGCTTGGTATTAGCATACAGTATTAGCTTTGGTGTTCAAGACTTTGTATATTTCTGTTATGAGGGAAAGAAAACATCTTTATGTGGTCTCATTGACACTGGTGATTCACCGGCGAAGACGAATGTCATTGTAAGTTTGTATGGCAACAAAATTAGAACTAGATTTTTCTGTCAACAGGTTGAACAATTACAAATTTTACTACAATGAGGATTCCATGTAGGGCAAGCATTCTATAAGAGATTAAAATTTTCAGACTTGCTTAGGTAGTACTACTAGTAAATAGGTTACGAACTATTTTAATAGTCCACCCACCGACAAGTGCCTTGAGTTGACTTATCAACACTCAGCATACTTGTCTGATTTCTGGCCAAGGGACGCTAAAAGCATATGATCGCTTAGAAATGTGGTGGGCAAAATTTTGGTTTCTTTGATATTAGGATTAGTTGGATTATGGGCTGAATTTTTATTCAGACATTGTAATTACTACCATCTCATCTCTCAAGTGGGAGTTTAGACAGAAATGGCATATGTTCTTGTGGATGTTACTATGATTTTGCTAATTGACAGATATTAGCTTCTTTGTATACATATTTGTTCAACTTAAGTGGAGAAAACTTTTGTAAATCAAAAGAAAATATTGGTATCAAGTATGCAATGGTCAGTGATGATTGCTTTGATTCTTGCTAACTCTTCAAACATTGCACATCATCTGGTAAAAGAGAAAGAGTTGCATTACTGAAAGAAGAATACTATACCTTAGAATTATTATTTGGGTTCATCAAGAATGGAGCATTCTTGATGCCAGTCATTGAAGGAGAAAGAATCAATAAGTTTACTTGGGTTATTTTCAGCCCGCCCCAATCATATTTTTACAAACATCAAGTCTACAATGTAATGTATTCAAACATTTTTATTTTCTCTTGTTAAATTTTAAGAGTAATAATTAGTTTTATTTTGTTATCAATACAACAGTTTGGGTGGTTTTCTATCGATAATTACAAAATAAAAAATAACAATAACAATAATGGCTGCGGACTACTGATATGTGTTGAGATTTTAACTCCTTCATATATATATATATATATATATATACACACTTGAAAAGTTGCACCATCTGAAGAATTGATTCTTGAAAACGATTTCTAAAGACACAACAAACAAACATAAATTCTATTCTATGGCTTTAATTTTGATCGAAAATTCTCCATTCTCTAAAACATTAGATACCAAAGTGCAGTTTTTCCCGTATAATATCATTCCTTGATGGAATCTGACTACATTATCATACAATAACGCTGTTTACCACCTAAAAAGATATCTGTAATATGTTATAACGTTGTAATGAAGACTTATATATATCTTGTTTTACTTATGCCTTTGTCCATCCAATCAAAACATGCACCGAATCTTCCAATTCCAAGCTACAACTTCTCAAAGAATTTGAATCCATGGGAGTCACTATTCTTTAGGTATAAATATATATATATGCTTGAACACAATAAATTAAAGAGGAGTTATTACTATGTAATAATTTTATATAATTCGAATGTGAATTGGAGGAGCATGAGAAGTTAGTTTCAGCGTGGATGTAAGAATTATAAACTAAACATAAATGAGCACAATAGATTTTGAAATGTTTGACTTGCTTAGCAAACGTATGCATTGATTATTGTTATATAATCATTTACAGTAACTGAATTCAGTAACAACAGGAAATTATTAAGGTGTATGGTTACAACATCCCACTCTACATTTGACCTAATTAAAATATAGGTTGAGATAATTTTGTCACTGCTTCCCCGCTATACAGTTAGCATCTGACCCTTTATTCACGACATGATGAGTGAGTTGTTGTGGTGATACCCTAACACCACCTACAAACGGATGGGGAGTAAACACACCTTTAGTTTATGTCGTAGTAACTGGAATCAAGCATTAACTGACCCTTCGTCAACACATCGACCAGTTGATCTTGCGTAGCAATGTGTTTAACTTAAATATCGCCATTGACCATTTTTTAAATGATTAAGCAGTAAACAACTTCAACCTGTTTAGTATGTGCATGAAACGCTAGATTTGATGCCAAAGTAATAGCGCCAATGTATGACACCACAGAACTGGAGCAGTGTGTAACACAATCTGTAACTCTTCAATAACATTCAAATCCAACACATCTCGGCCATGGCTAATGCTATACTTCGGTACTCTGCTTATGTACTTGAACGAGACACAACGTTCTACTTCTTTGCTAACCAAAAAATAAAGCTTTGCCCCACGAAAATGCCATAGTCATTGGTGCTTTTTCTGTCATCTGGGTTTTCAAAAAGTATTTAAATTAATACCGTAAGGAGAGTATTGGAAACCGCAGTCAATTGTCCTTTGAAATTTCTAGGAACGCGTTTTACAGCAACGAAATGATCATCTCGTGGAATGAGCTGGTTACATGCCTAAATCTAATAGAGATAAATACGTAATTATATATTATTATATTAATTAATAAAATTAGTAATTTATTTATAAGTTTTGTTTACGGCTACTTATATATAAAGTTCTTAGAATTATATTTAAAATAATTAATTTAAATTTAATTTATAAGATTCTGTCATTATTAAATATTTTCGATTGTAGAATTATCAACACTAAGACATTGATAAATTTAAATTAGATCAGTATATGTTATGTCTACTTCCTTAGAGAAGAAAAGTAACTGATCTCATAAACCACTAATGAAGATGTTTAATTAGTCTAATAAATAAATGCTTGTTAGAAAATAATTTATCGAATTGACCTGCTTGAGAACCCATATAGAGTATTATTTACATGTCTATGAGATTTCTCTCAGTTATAATTTATGACTAATCCTTAGACTTGAGATCTTTATAGTACCTTATTTGTTGATCATATATGCTTTGACATTACTCCTTCGTCATCCATAACGAGATTGTGTTTAAGGTAATGATTGAGTAATACGAGAAGCACGCAAAGATTGTAAGAGATCAATAAAGAATCTGTTGTTCTAGATAACATAGAATCGATATCCTAAAGGACGTCATTTTGACATAAGTGATAATATAAGTCTATGGCCATAGCCAATTGAGAAAGAATACTAAATTAATAAAACCTAGTCCGTATACGATTATCGTAATGATACAATCATTTCGCCTTATAATTTAATAGAGTAGACATTTTTTATACTCTTGAATTTTTGGTAAGATATGTATAAGACGAAATGATTGTATCATTACGATAATCATATACGGACTAGGTTTTATTAATTTAGTATTCTTTCTCAATTGGAGGTCATGATGCATTACTAGATACTGCTTTTTATCTATGAAAATTAGTTTCTTAATTAAGGAGTTAATTGAATATAAATTAATTAGATTAATTTATCTAAACTTAAGAAATCTATAACTATCTCCATTGCTAACATAAGAAATGATCTAATGGATTATACACTAAAAACTTTTGAGGAATTAAGATTAAATTATATAAATAAATAATTAAAGACTTAATTGTTATGTTCATAATCATTAAGAGTTTATTTAATAATTTTAAAAATTATTTGGGGTTAAATTATAATTATACAAAATATTTGTATTTAATTATAATTACTTAATTATAAGTTTACTAATTTGATTAAGATAATATTATTTGAATTAAATTAATTAAATAGTATTTAATTTAAAAATATATTACTAATAAAATTAAATTTTTATTTAGTGACTTTTTTATTTAAATTAAGATTTGAAAAGTGAAAATATAAAACTTAAGTGCTGGTTTTGACTTCTTCAATATAATTTGTGCATGATCGATTACCTTAGGTGATGGTATACAAGTGTCTTTTGAGAAGAGCAATGTATGACCTAGTGGTGGAGCAAAACTTGGTACAAAGAGATTCCTAAATGAACTTAGAAATCTTTAAACCATTAGGATATATGAAATCGCACATTGCTTGGGTACACCAGGAGAATGTACCTTATAAGTGTTGCCTTTTCTTAACTAGTACGAGGCTTTTTGGGCCCAACTTTGAAATGATAGGGGGCAAAGATCAAGTCTGTTGTGCTACTCTAGTGTCACATCCCAATAATTCTACAGACCTTTTCTCTGCTGCACAGCTAGCATATGATCCACTATTCATGGCATAATGAGTGAGCTGACGTGGTGATACTCTTAACAGTTGAAACAAGTAGATATTGTGATATCAACTCTTGCAGTTCCTTAACATCTTGACCAGCTCAAACTTATTCCAGCCATCACAGAAGCTGGCAATATAAAGCTGAGTTCTCCCACATTAAAAAATATCTGTTATAATCAATTTTTAGGAAAAAAATGACATATACATTTCTAAAGTTTGGTCAAATATACACTTTAGTTCTACTAATTTAAAAAATTCCCACTATGATCCTGATTCGTTTCTTTAGTTAGTGAATTTGGACAAAAATAAAGATAATTTAATATATTTAATAATTAAAATAATTATAAATAAGAAAGTATTATAGTAATTGTAACATAAAATGAATAAACCATTCAAGTTAACAAAATCTTTTAACCAATAGGAGTTTGTGTGTATTTTTGAAATTATTAACACTAATAAAATATCTTTATATCAAATCTTATGGTGTATATATCCTTTTTTTTTCCTAACTTTTAGATATAAGATATTTTTCTTATATTGTATTGCTATCACTAAATTTAATGAAGAAGGTGCAATACAGTACGAGTAACTAAGATATTTTCGATGTACTTTGATAAAATTATTATTGTTTGAAATGATATGTGGATGGGGTAGAGGTTTATTCCATCAGAATTTGGAAGTGAAGTTGACAGAATAAGGGGTTTGTCTCCATTTGAAGCATTACTTGAAAACAAAAGGAAGATAAGAAGGGCAACAGAAGCAGCAGGAATACCACACACTTATCTCTCTCCCAACTCTTTTGCTGCTTATTTTGTTGATTTTTTGCTCCACCCATAACACAATTGTGATCAAGTTATTGTTTATTGAACTGATCAAGCCAAGGGTAAGCTAAATTTCTTCTAAATTTTGTCATGGAAAATATATATACCTTCAAAGAAAAATGAGAAACAAAATTATAAAAAGAAAAGCAGTGAACTTATGCAAAAAATCAAAAGAAATTTCAAATATTTGTAAGATTTAAAGTATGTGTTTTTTTTTTTTAATATTAGGGTTTTTATTTTCTTGTTTGAAATAGAAATGTTTTAACTCAACTTTAAAACACAATTATAAAAGATGTTTGATAAATATTTAACTTTATATTATAATTAATATTTATCACTCGTCTATACACCTAAATTTTCGAGTACATTTTTATTGGTGGCATGTGTCTATCTATTCAATATCTTTGTCTCTATGAGTTGTGTCATACATGAATTACAGAGCTTGTCTCTCGTTTAAACAATAACATTTTTTTTCTTTGTTCCTACAATCAAAAATATAAATTTTTTAAAATTCAGTTTGATAAATCACACACACACACACACACATTAACACACATTTATTTGAAGGTGAAACCTAGAAACAATATGGAAACCATGCTTTGTTTTTCACTTGCAGCAAAAATGTGATGCGTAGGTCAGTTTCTGGACGTGCGATTGCAGCTGAGAAGCCATGACCGTCACACGGACATGCGGAAAAGCTCCCTATTGGATCTAGACATGTATACATGCATGTTTTGGGATTTAACATAATTTTTAAACATAAATGCAAAGTTAAGAAGTCGTACTTCTTTAATCTGAAATCAAGAACAGAAAGTCAATCTCTTTACTTGTCTCCACGTGTATCCACACCTCAGGTTAGTGACAGTGGTTCCAATTTCATTATGGGATCTTTAAGCTATGGGTTTTGCTTCACTAAGCTAAACCAAAGCTTTCTCTTTTTAATTTCCTTTTTTCTCTTCTAGTTTTTGGTTCAAAACCAAATACGCAAAATCCTTCTCTAAGGAAAAATGCCCATTGAAAAATACAGAGAGAATGAAGAAGATGAAGCTCTCTCTGTTCTATACAAAAAGGAAGCGAAGTGACTTAAGCATCTTATGCTTAACACTTAAGTGTTTTCCTGCATAGTCATCTTACACCAGATCCACTAATCCACTTGCCTACTTGCCCACTTGCCTCTCAATTCATTAATTAAATAAAAGCAATCCATGTGGCATGCCTTGATTGGTTAGCTCATGTTACATCAACCCAATTGATGTAATAATAATATATATTAATCCAATATTAATGTATATATATGTATCAATTGAGAGAGAGTGTGTGTGTGTATATATATATTATAGATATATATCTATAATATATATATATATATAATACAATATTATAATCATTACATATAAGATATTGTTATTATATTATTATTTTAATCAATATTAAAGTATTATATTTTCATATACTAATATAATATTTATAAATTATATTCACATTATCTCATAATTCATCAAAATATTTTCCACGCATATTGGTACTAGCGCGTCTTTGTTGGAAATTTTATTTTTTACAATAAATAATTAAATTGTTATCCAATCAAAGTATCGGAACAATATCATTAACTAACTAATGATTATTGTACAATAACAATTACTATCATTATTAAGTAACTGACTAATGTGTTGAGCCCTTAAGTTTATTGTGAGCTAGACATGGGTAGATACGAACTCTTTCGTATTACTTTGGTATAACTCTTTGTATTTAAAGTTTCCAATAATTATGATTGACCTTTAGCAAAATGTCATGACCTCCAGCATAGATGAATGAACATACTAAATAAACCCATATAGTCATACATGCATGTAGTAAAATCCCTCTATTGTCGACTCTCAATCAAGTGTGGGTTATGGAATCGTCAAAACTCTTAACTCAATTATAGGATTAAAACCTCAATCACATACAGGATTCATATAGCTGCGAAACACCTTTCCGGATATATATGCTTTGGCCAAAGACTTTATTCCTGCGTATGATAGTTCTACTTAAAATCTCAAGCTCCAACATTTGATCCAGCAGATTCCATATTGGCTATCACCTATCCTCATACACTTAAACACATTGTTAGCAGGCTTCTTTCATCAGGTGTGGCTAGTCTAGTGCGATATACACAAGTGAATGATGTGCCTTAGTGTGAAGGGTAGCCATGACACCTCAAATCATAGGACTAGTGGTACACTAGTACGGCTGTGTGACGTATCATTAACTGTGGATAATCACTCATATGATTTATCATGTTTGGTCACGTTCTCTAACACATTACACATGTTTATGCTCTTGTGACATGAGACTCGTCACCGAACTATTAACTGTCATGCCCCGACCCTGGAGTCCTCTTGTAAAAATCACTATAGACCCTCATGATACACTCTATATCCCATAATGTATCAAGGGAGCCTGTAAGGCTTCCTTGTAAATATCTAAAATCTAAAAAACAGTTTATAATGAAATATTCCCTCTATAGGATTAATAATCAAAGAATTGATATCCGTGATCAATTCATCCACAACATAAAATTAGTATTTAAAATATTGTAATCTTGGGAATCATTTCCAGTCAGATTTGAACATATATGAATAATTACATAAACATTTAGTTTCCAAACACATTAAAAATCCAAGCAGACATATTCAGTGGACTCAAGGTACATCTATGAGTCAAGAGAAGCCTACTCAGAGCACTGAAGGCTCGGCTATCACAAGCCTGGTGAGTACTAGAATGCCTAACTTGAAAGTTGTAATGTTGAGAAATGGGTATACAACTATACTTAGTGAGTAAATAAAGTACACATATATATATATATATATACATACATACATGCACACGCATTTCCAAATTATGATATTGAGATTTCATTTACATTATACTCTCAAATACATATATATTTTCACAAAATCAAGTAATGAGAAAATAATTAATTGGTCTGTAAACAATTTCGAATATCCATATCGGGCTGACCATACTTTCTCGATTACTACCTTGGCTGAGCTTGGCTGAGGTAACGTTGAAACCATTAGTGAGTTTTTTTATGCATAAAACTATATGCAATACATTCTTTATAAAATAACAAATCATATCTCATGTTTTACAAAATCACTTTGTTAAGGTAAACATGAATTATAAAACACCACTCATCTTACTGAAGTTAGCCCCGAGTAGTCACTTGGTTACACGAGTGACTGTTCTCGTCATATCCGTCAAATCCAGGATAACCCTATCAAGCTGTCAGGACTTTTCATAGAGTATTTATATAACCACACATCCGCACGTTGGGCACACAGTGGGCTTACCATGGACATTCTCCTTTATACCAATTCCACTGCGGCTCTACTCATCTATATGGCCTCTCAATAGGTCCGTTTATAGGCTATCTCCCTGTATATACAGTCAAATAACAAGCCTATTGTCATACATCAGACCCATTAGCCATAAATCAATATCTGACCTTATTAGCCACATCACCAATATACATGCATTAAAACAAAATCATTTACAGTCAATGATTTTAAAATATATAATCAAATCCTGGTCTCTTGACCATTTTAACAAGTATATAACATAACATTTAAAAGCAGACCATTAATCAAATCAAACTAATATCATGTACTTCACATAAAATAGTTTTACTTCAAATTTCTTTTAACAATAAAACTGCTTGTTTAACACACAAGCAATACATATATGTATAATACACATATATTAATATAATATTTATGTATATATAAATTTACTCACAACATTGGGAGGGTAACCACTCTCATTACGGATTCTCGCGCCTACTAAGTTCTTCTCTTAGGTTCTCAAAACCTAAATAACACATGTTGAATACTATAAATATTCAATTTCTTTTATACTTTTATAAACCCTTAATTTGATGCATATATGCATGATAGGTATTAGTCATATACATATACATATGAACTATATTGACTTTTTAACCTTTAGAATGACCTTAATTAGGTTAGACTTAGTATCCATGTTATAGAACTCAGAAAGAGCTTTCTGTTGATGTCTTATACGTCTCTTAACTCTTTTTGGATCCAAAGTTATGACTGCTTAAAGTTTGACATCAATTCTACTCGGTTCAAAAGCATAAGTCTCAGATTGGGAACAATCAACTTGACTCAGCATCATTATACTTAGCACAGGATATAAAGTTATAGGTCTCAAAAAGACCTTTCCATTGATGCTTTGTACATCCCCTAACTCTCTTTGGATCCAAAGTTATGGCCTCTTAAAGTTTAACACTCAATTGTGCTTGGTTCAAAAGCATTGGTCTTGGATTAAGGACTATTAGCTTGGCTCGGCACTATTGTACTAGGAATAGGACATAAAGTTATAGGTCTCAGAAAGAGTTTTTCATTGATACCTTGTGCGTCCCCTAACTCTCTCTAGATTCAAATTTATGACCTCTAGAAGTTTAACACTTATTTTAGCTCGGGTCAGGAGCATTGGTCTTAGATTGGGGATGATTAATTTGCCTTGGAATCTCAGCACCTCGATTCGGCACCATTGTGCTCAGCATGGGACATTAAATTATAGAGTTTGGAAAGAGATTTCTATTGATATCTTGTATGTCCCCTAACTTTCTCTGAATCTAAAGTTATAACCTCTGGAAGCTTGACACACAATTTAGCTCGGTTCAGGAGCATTGTGTTCAACTTAGGTATTGAGCTTGGCCTCGGGAGCATTGTGCTCAACTTAGGTATTAAACTCAGCATCAGAACCATTGTTCTTAGCTCTAAGATTGAGCTCGAGGTTAAACATTAAGCTCAAGTCAGACATTGAGTACGAGTCTACCATTGAGCTCAAGGTCGGACTTTGAGCTCAGATCAGAGTTATTTTGAAATGAAATCAAGGTAAATGAACTCAAATTTAGTCATATAAGTACTCTTTTAAAAGGGTTTTCTGTGTAAAACAATTTTATCTCTAATAAAGTTTCTCCAAAAATGTCTCTATTCTCGAAAAAATGAGAATAACCATCGAAAGATTTAAACTGTTCGAATTATTTCATTTCTCTTCCAAACTAATTCCGACCTTAATCCATTTACGTACTAACTCAAACCTTTTAATCTAGTTTCAATACTTTAGGGATTTATTCATGTTCTAATGTTCAATTTAACACAATGTCACAATCGAGAATTTATCTCATGCACAGTAAAATTCATTTCAAAATTTACACCTAAATGAACTTTAAACTTAAAGATGGGTATAATACTTATCAAAACTCAAGAGAAATCCTTTGATGTGCTTGAAATCTTAGGACTTGAAGAATCCCCAAATTGACTTCAACCCTAGCTTTCTTTCTTGCTCCTCTTTACTTTCACTAGTCTAAAATTGGTACTAAATCAAATATGGGATAATGATAAATCATTTGGCAATGGTAATTTAAAAGATAATCGGCCCAAATTTGAAGTGATTTAGCCGAGGGTTGAAAAAGAAATGCAGAAAATAAGTTTCTGAGAAAGGAGAAGAATGAAAGTCGAATACATATTAGGAAGTATAGTAAATTCTTTTATTTTGATACACAAAATTTTGTTAAGACCCTCAATTCTTTTAAAAATTCTGGAAATGATTTAAAACTTTAGAAAACCTTCTTTTTAGTCCTTATATTCACAAAACAAGGTTTTCAATAGCATCCAACACTAATCCTTGGCAGCATTAAACATATCAGTCATACTCGCATATGACATTACCTCAACCGAGAACTGATTTGGATATATTCAAATCATAGACTCTGTACTCATATCTACAACTTTTTGCAGATAAAGTCTTGACATCATAATACATCATAAGATTTCATTCTACATTTTATATATACAATATATATTAGCAACTATATATGCAAAATGATATAAATACAAATTTTATTAATTATAAACTAATTTACAATTAATTATAGAAATATATATATACATAAGGATGATATTCTTGAATTGTATAACACGATTGGTTCTAGGGCATATCTCTAACAATATTTTTTTAAATTCAGTTTGATAAATCACACACACATACATTCGAATAACGAGGATACTTTTAGAAACAACTGTGTTGAATTAAGAGCAAGATGTATCATCGTACACAGTGAAAACAGCTACACACACACACACACATTATATATATATATATTCAAATTTTCTTTGTTTCCACCATTAAAAATATAAATTTTTTAAAGTTCAGTTTGATAAATCACACACACACACACACACACACATACACACATAAAAAAAAGATGTATCATCACACACATACATTAAAAGAATGAGGATATTTTTGGAAAGAGTTGTGTTCAATTAAGAGCAAGATGTATCATCTGTTGATGTAATAAAAATCCTTTTAGTGAATTATGTGCACCAACAATAATCTTCTTCTTCTTCTTCACTCAATTGCTTATTTAACCTGCAATAACAACAGAAGGCCATGGGTGTAAAAAGTCGGCTATTCGGCGAAAACCTTCTGATGCTCAAGTTAGGGCTTTACTTTATAATGTCAGAGAAAAAGAGAACTAAGGAGAATATAAGCTTCTTCTAATAAAGTTTCATCATGTGTACCTGGTAGCCATTAGCCTCTTTTTATAGGTGTGAGTCTCTCAAACTTTGTAGAATTCTATCAAATCTAGAAATAATAATCCCAGTTATATTTAGATTGCAAGAATCACAGGAATTCTATTTTGTAAGCATCGGATTCCAAATTTTATGGGATGGTAATCTTATTATTCTTATTATGTAAGAAGCTTAATTTTGGCAAGAATCCTTATTACAAAATAATTCAGGAGAATTTGGGAAAGAAACGAATCCTTCATAGATACTTACCTGTGGTGAGGTCTTGGAAGTCTTTCTTTAAAAATTCTTTATCCGTCTGAGATAAGCCTAGGAATTGTATGTCTAAGACCTTTATAAGCTGTGACCGAGACCTTTATAAGTTGTGACCAAGACTTTTATAAGCTGTGATTAAGATCTTTATGAGCTATGACCGAAACCTTTATAAGTTGTGGCCGAGACCTTTGTCATGAGTCCTCGGGATTAGGTTTGACCTACACTTCCTAATGATGTCGAGAGATCTCGGCTCCTATCACTTCATAAAGTACTTGCCGTGCCCTTTATTATTATGGTGCCGACTTGAGACCTTCCCTTCTTTAGAAAACTCTTACTTCTTGACAAGACCTAGACTTTCTACCATTTAAACAACTGTCATTGGGTACCAACTGGTCTCGGGATACTATTTATCTCTGCCTACAAAGGCCTAAGTTCTCGTAGGCCTTATGCATATTAGGCTACACCCAACATCAAGCCTCCTAGTTTTAGTCAAAAATAATTGTTCTTTGATTAAAACTATAGATGACAGTTCTGAAAAGATGCGTTCGCTTGTCATAATTAATCACCCAACTGGGAGTCCACTCATTTTCACAATGTGGTGGATGATGACTAGTCATTGGGATCTCGATGTTTCGAACTCTAAGAGATCTAACTTCCCCTAATGATGATTACACCCCTTTTATTAATAAGACGCATCCTTTGAGCTTCTCACTTAATGTGGTAACATTTCATCCTTTGATCTATGACAGGTACCAACAGTTGGGGTTCTTTTCCCTCCTTAAATACCTCACCTTTTACCTTTTCACCTTTTTCTTTACCTTTACGCTGTCACTTTTCCTTTGCCAACGATTTTAACAATAAAAAGCAGCAGCAAAGCGATTTCAAGTTTCTCAACTTCAAGTTTCTC
>JAXCLQ010071391.1:36473-48737 GCA_035584115.1 Cedrela odorata
TTCAAGTTTCTCAACTTCAAGTTTCTCCAACTCTTAACTGTAAGTCTTTTCTCTTCTCCTTTCATTCTTTTGCAATTGGTTTTGTGGCATATTTGTTTAACTATGGAATTTAGAAAACTTCTTAGATTTAAAAATCTTTAGGTTAGCCCTCTTTTGAGTCATTGAGGGTCCTAAAACGGCCTTTAACCCTTTGTTTTCCTTCTGTGAAAAACAAAAAATGGCTTCTAGGGGAAATAATTTGGTGGGGAGCGGGCCATCGTCCCAGTTATCTCGCTAACTTTGGTAAGACGAGACTTAGCATACTTCGAGGCAGATAGATTTGCTTCCACTGTACCTAAGTCGATTTAAAAGTGTATACTAGGTTATACAGAATTCCTGAGAAGGTTTACCTTAGAGTCCTTCAGGCGAATGAGCTTCCAACTTGCCCTCTAGAGGGTGAGATAGCCTTTAAGGAGGAATTTTTCCATGTAGGTGTTAGACTACCTATCCAACCATACTTTACTCGAATTCTAGCTTTCTTCGGACTTTTCCCCTACTAACTAAACCTTAAAAGTTAAAGAGTCATATTTGGTTTGTATGTCGTGTGGCATCATATCTCGAACCTGAACCCTTCTCTTGAGGAGATTGAGTACATGTTTATTTTAAAGAGAAATCTCACGAACAGCTCTGGATGGTTTTACCTCCAGAACTGAACTAGCGAGACGAACCCTATTACTGGCAACCCTACTTCCAACAAAATCTGGAAGAAAAAATGATTTTTTATGGGAGGTAGTTGGAACTCTACCCCACATTTTCATGTACCTAGACCCTTCGATAAGGTGGTCTATTGGAGCGGCAAAACAACATCAGATCCTTCTAGCCACAAGAGGGCAGAACTAGCTGGTCACTAGTTTCTGACCAGAGCCTTTTGCTCTCAGAAGACGAACTACTCAGTTCGGGTCTTATAGAGTTTTGCGTCTTCAGACACCAATTAGTCTTGAAAAAAGTCACTGTTCGAGGTAGTCTTAAAGTGACTCTTCCTTAATGTTGGGGTTACAATAACTAACAATAGTTTTTCATGCATTTGTAAGTGAAATGGCTTCCATAAACCAAGTCTTAGATCTCTTTCAAGTCTTGCAAAGACTTGCCAAACGACAGAGGGGAGGGAAAGCCCCTCAAACTTCAAAGGCCGTCTGCAAAGGTCAGCGAAGGCCTGTAGAGCTCTGAAGGCAGCTAGCTATTCCAGCGCAGCCTGCCTCAAGGTTCCCACCAAATGGGTGGTAATTTGAGACCCAACACCTCTCCCTCTAGCTCCCCTTGTTGACAAGGGTAAGTGCAAGGTTATGGCTGAGGCCTCTGGGGAGAGGGCCAAGAGAAAGAAGAAGATGTTTGGCTAGGCCAACAAGAAGTCGGTAGGATCCCTAGAGTTGCTTCCTGAAGGCATCTCTAATGAAAAGAGAGGGCTTTTCGCGCATTTTCTCCCCTACATCAACTTGCAGGTTCAAAACATCAACGATAAATTTTCTGAGGATATCGTTAGGCTCTCGAGAGAGTCGTTATTGAACTTCTAGTTGAAGTGGCTGGGTTGGGTGAGTTTACTCTTCATTGTTAACTTGTATTGTAAACAACTCATTGTAACTAGTCCTATGATTTAACATTCGTGATCCACGATGCTGCAACATGGTGCCCTTACAGATGATTTTTCCAAGGCCTTAAAGGCCAAAAAGAGAGTCGAGAAGGCAGAGACAGCCTTAGCTTCTGTAAGAAGCAAGTATTACTCCAACCTCGGTATAGTACATAAGGAGCGGGAAGAGCTCCAAGTGAGGGTGGCTACAGTTGAGTCTTCTCAGTCCAAGGCGAACAAGATGGCAGAGGCCTTGAGGTCCAAGCTGAACACCCTGAAGGAGGAGGGTAAGGCGCATCTCTAAAGCGTGGACGAGGCGTGTGAAGAGCTGCGGGTGAGCTTGGATGTCAAGAAGAAAAAGTTTGTGCTCCTGGCAAAGAAAGTCGAGGACGACTAGGCCAAGATGGGAGTTCGCCTTCGCAAGCGGGTCAATGATTGCATGATATAACTTATGAGACGCTCCAAGGTCAATATCCCGACTTGAACCTGAGTTAGCTATATGAAGCCTTAGGACATCCAATTCCTATGCAGGAAGGAGAGGGCTTTAATAAGGTGTTCGCAGAGGGAGAGGGGCACTCAAATCTGAAGACCAAGTTCGTGCCTCCCATAGAGTCTACTACTGATCCCTCTGTTGAGCTTCCTGCTGTAAACGCCCATGTGGAAGTCTCTTCCACAGAGGAAATAGAGACTTCCTTGCTAGCATGGCGACTCCTCCAACCAACCTGGCATTTCTTCTACAGACCTGGCGACTTCTCCTGCAGACCCGGCGGCCTCTTCAGATGTCCCTCAACTAACTATTGAAATAGCTTAATTTTTTTTAACACTTTAATTAATGGAAATTCCTTTTAACACTTCTAATCTTCTCTTTCCTCTGACTACTCCTTTTAATTTAACTAACTATTTCCATGCAATCCTTGCCTACCTTACAAACTTGGATTACCAGCTAACTTTAACTTGGCATAACAATATCTTACACTGTTCACTTTATTAGCTCATTTTACTTAAAGTTTGCTTGCATTTTAGACTTTATCGTCGTTCTTTGCATTAGTTGCTTAACTTCTTTGACGGGTCCATTCCTAAACTAGTCTTAGTGGCTTATTTAGGCCTAGAACTGTAACACCCATGAGCAAATAACAAGCTAACCTCTGGGAACCGTATCACCTTTATCTGGGCTTTGGGAAGGAATAAGCCCGAGACGTTTTATAAGACCTTCAGAGAACCTCTTATGCTCATACTTTTCGAGACCATGCCTTATTTAGGCTGAGGATAATATTACCTCGGGAGGGAGTAGAAAGTTATGCTTTTGGGAACTGTATCACCCATGTCTAGTTTTAATAGGAGATTACTCAAGGCATTTGATAAGACCATCCGAGAACCTCTTCTACTCATGCTTTCCGAGACCGTACTCAGGGCTTATTTAGGCTAAGTATAATATTACCTTGGAAAAAGTAAAAAGTTAAATGCCTAAGAACCGCGTCACCCGTGTCGGGGCTTCGAGAGGAGATTACCCCAAGATGTTTAACGAGATTATCTAAGAACCTCTCTTGCCCATGCTTTCCAAGACCATGCTCGGGGCTTGTTTAGGCTGAGGATAATATTACCTCAGGAAAAGTAGAAAACTAAACGCCTAGGAACCGTGTCACCCATGTCGGGAGTTCGAGAGGAGATTACCCCATGACGTTTAACGAGACCATCCGAGAACCTCTCTTGCCTATGCTCTCCGAAACTATGCTCGGGGCTTGTTTAGGTTAAGGATAATATTACTTCGAAAAAAGTAGAAAGCTGAACGCTTGGGAATAGAGTCACCCATGTATGGGCTTCAAGAGAAGATTACCGCGAGACGTTTTGTGAGACTATCCGAGAACCTCTTCTGCTCATGCTCTCTGAGATCGTGCTTAGGGCTCTTTAAGCTGAGGATAATATTACCTCAGGAAAGGTAGAAAGCTGAACATCTAGAAACTATGTCACCTATGTTTAGGCTTCGGGAGGAGATTACCCTAAGATATTTGATGAGACCGTGAGCTTTTGCATTATCTATTGGTGGACTTCAGAAGTGAAAAATTAGAAAATAATTTTATTAACTTCTAAAGGAAATTACTACGGAAATTTTTGATGTTTCTAAGAGTAGTATAACTTCAAGCGTTCAGCATTTCAAGGCTTTTGGACTTGGTTTCCGTTGGGGGATTCTAGTTTATAAACTCCGAGTCTGAGGACTTGAGTGACTTTGTAAGGCCCTTCCCCCAGTTTGTGCTTAGGACTCCCTCTCCTAGAACCTTGGTATTCAGGGTCACTTGTCTCTGGACCCAATCTTCTAGTTGAAAAGATCGGCGTCGAACCTTATAATTGTAATATCTTGCTACTCTTTGCTGGTGAGCTACGACTTTTATTATGACTATTTCCCTCTTTTCTTCCTACAGATCTAATTCCAAATGTAGGCTCTTGTCATTAGACTTCTTGACATAATTGTTAACTCAGAACATTGGTGTGCTGACTTCTATTAGAATCATTGCCTCACATCCGAAGGCTAAGCTATAAGGAGCTTCTCATGTGGCAATCTTGGGCATGACTCGATACGCCCGTAAGTCATCTAGATTGTCAATCCAAGCACCTTTATGCTCCCTAAGCTTCTTTTTTAGGGCCTTTTTGATGACCTAATTTGTTGCTTCGACTTGTCCATTAGCTTTAGAATGAACCAGAGTTACAAATTTGAGGTTGATTGCAAAATCTAAGCAAAACTCCCTAAAGTTTATGTTTTCAAACTACTTCCCATTATTCGTGATCAGCGCCTGTTCTTTATCCTCCTGTAGATGATGTTGTGCTTGACGAACATCATGACCCTCTTTTTTGTGATAGCTGCCAAGGGCTTTACTTTTACCCATTTTGTGAAGTAGTTAATAGCTACCACAACATACTTAATGTTTGCACGAGCTTGTGGCAAAGGTCCAATGAGATCGAGCCCCCATTAGAAAAATGGCCAAGGGCTTGCTAGGGGAGTCAACATCTCTCAGAGTTGTCTCGGGATGCAGTCATATACTTGGCACTCATGGCAAGTTTTGGCTAAGTAGGTTATATCCCGAGAAAGTGTTAGTTAGTAATATCATTACCTCAATATTCTATGGATCATAGTTCGAATTCCCTCGTGTCTGCCACATATTCTCCGATGGATTTCTTCTAGAGTATATGCTGCTTCCTCAGATCTTAGGCATTTTAGGTATGGGATACTATACCCCTGCTTGTATAGTTCTCTATCAATGATGGCATATCTTTCCAACCTGTTCTTGACCTTTCTCGCCTATTCTTTATCCTTCAGAAGTTTTCCGTTTTGAATGTAAGACCTTATCTTATCGATCTAGCAATACTGTAGAACCACTTGAGATATGTACCACGGGCGGTCTTCATCTCCTGTGCTTCTATATTTTAGTATCTCTATCAACACCAAGGCGGGAATATTTTCTTTAAAAGTGGAGGCCAGTTTTACTAGGATGTCTGCCTTGGAGTTCTCAGCTCTCGGAATCTATTTGATTTTAACAGTCCTTAATGCGCTCAGCTCTTGCTTAGCTTTTTCCAAGTATGCTTGCATGTTACATTCGCGTGCTTGGAACTGGTCGTTTAGTTGGCTGGCCACCTACTGAGAATCACAATAGATGTCGAGACCTATGATTCCTAGAGCTAGAGCTAATTTGAGCCCTACAATCAATGCTTCATACTCCGCCTCATTATTTGTAACCTTAAAATCAAACTTTAAGGAATATATTACCTCAATCCCTTCTGAACTTACAAGGACTACACCAGCTCCTCTTCCCTAAGCGTTAGAGGCTCCATCATTAAAGAGACTTCAGATCATCATTTCTTCGTTTGGGGTGACTAGGTCTCCTTGGTCTAAATGTTATTTCGTGATCTGGCGGATGAGTAAGTGTTCAGACATTGATCTTTCGGCAACAAAATCTGCCAAAGCTTAACCTCTTATTGTCTTTTTAGACTTATAGGTGATGTCGTACTAGCTGAGTTCAACAGACTACTTGATCAGCCAGCCCGAGAGATCTGGTCGATATAAAATATGACTTAGTAGTTGATTTGTTAGTACAACAATCTGATGTACTTAGAAATAGGGCCTAGGTTTTCGGTTTGTAACTACTAACGCCAGTGCTAACTTCTTTAGAGGCGAGTATCTTGTCTCGGTGTCCAACAATGCCTTGTTAATGTAATAGATGGGGCGGTGAATCTTTTCGGTGCCTTCCTTTACCAAGACTGAGCTCACTAAGTGATCACTCATCGCAAGGTATAGGTACAACGTGTCCTCTATCTTTGGTCTCATCAAATGAGGTGGAGACACAAGTTACTGTTTCAGCTCCTGAAAGCTATACTCTCATTCCCTTGTCCATTCAATCTTCTTTCCTTTCTTCATGATTTGAATGAAAGGGAAACACTTATCAGTGGCTTTGGATAGAAACCTACTCAGCGCTGCTAATCATCCTGTCAAACTCTAGAGCTCTTTGAGATTGGACGGAGACTTCAATTCCAGTATTGCCTTGATCTTCTGTGGATTAGCTTCGATACCTCGCTCACTGACCATATACCCTAGGAACTTCCTAACTTGAATTCCAAATGCACACTTCTTAAGATTCAACATCATTTTGTACTTGCTCAAGTAGGAGAATGTCTTTTCCAAATCCTTAGGGTGGTCTCGGGCCTTTTGAAACGTGAAAATCATTTCCTCCATAGTCTCGCTTATCAGTGGTTTAAAGACCCTATTGACTAACCTTTGGAAGGTAACTCCAGCGTTTTTCAACCTGAAAGACATTACTATATAGTAGTATAGCCCTTGGTCGGTAATAAACGTTGTCTTCTCTTGGTTTGGCTCCTACATCTGATTTTATCCCGAGAATGCATCCATAAAGCTTAATAGTTCATGGTCAACAGTTGAGTCCACCAACTAATCGATCCAAGGGAGGGGAAAACTGTCTTTTGGACAAGCTTTATTCAAATCTGTGAAGTCCATGCACATTCTCCATTTTCCATTAGCCTTTTTGACCATTATTACATTTGATACCCACTCCAGGTAGTGCACTTCTCTAATGAATTTTGCTTTCATTAGCCTATCGACTTCATCATGTATCGCTTCTCTTCTTTTATTATTGAGCGATCTCCTTTTCTACTTCACTGGTCTGTGTTGGAGATCAATGGCGAGTCAGTAAGAGATTACTAGTGGGTCGATACCCAGCCTGTCTTCATGAGACCATATGAACACATCCACGTGTTTTTTCAGGATGTCCTGAAGTTTAGACTTCAATCCTTCTAGGAGTTAGGCATCAATCTTAACCATTCTCTAAGGCAAATCCTGATTCAGAATGACGTATTTGAGCTCTCCCGCAGGCTCTAGGGTTGACGGTTTGTCATCATGTTCAAATCTCCTCTCAATCAGCTTATATTGCGAACTACATTCATTACTTCTAAGACTTCTCTCCATGGGCGTTTCGATAAGCCGTATAAGCTTTTAGACGAAATCGCAAAGTAAGACCAAGCTTCCTTTTGGTTTCCCTTGACAATTCCAATTCCCTCTCCTGCTCGAAATTTTAGTTTCAGATAATGTGTGATTTCTACTGCCATCGTGGTTTTGAGGAAAGGTCTCCCCAAGATCATGGTGTAGGGCATTTTGAGGTCGACCTCTTAAAATTCTACCATTGTAGCCTTGTGGTAAGGTCTCTCTCCTATAGTAATGGGTAGTTACACTATTTCTAGAAGGTAAACGCACAATTCATCAAATCCATAGAGGGCGGTCTCGGCAGGTTTGAGTTTTAAATCTTCAATTTTCAAAGAATCTAAAGTTTCCTTAAAGATGATATCAGCCGAACTTCCCGTGTCTACTAAGATTCGGCTGACCTGAGCCGTTCTTATGGTCAAGGTTACTACTAACACATCATCATGTGGAAAATGAACTCCCATTTCGTCCTCGTCCGTGAACATAATAAGTACCGAGGTAAGTTTTTATTTTTTCTTTGCTCGGACATTTATAATATGAATATATGAGGAAATGTGGGGCAAGGAATACTTAGAATAATTCTTCCTCGATCTGTTAGACTTCTTGGCCAACGTTGCCCCTTCTGAGATCACCATAGTTCTTTCCTCTCGTTCTTGTCTGTGCCCGATCTGCTAATTCGAGACTCTAGTTCTATCTTTCTCTCTGGCTACCAAGTTTTGTAGATAGTTGTTTCGAATTAGTATTTCTACTTGGCCTTTGAGATCAAAACACTCATCCATCAAATGTCCAGTGCTTTGGTGGAACTTGTAAAACTTGTTCCTGGCTTCTCTCATTAGTTTAGCCCTTAGCGTACTAGGTTCTACCAGTATAGTTCCTCGTCTTTTAATTTCCTGCCAGACCTGCTAAAGTGAGGCTTTTAGGGGAGTAAAAGCCTGATCTTCCTAAACATGGGCCACTCTCTTGTTGTCATCTCTTCTTAGAGAGCGATACTATCTCGGGGGAAATTTGTCTCTTTTTTTCAGTCTCTCATCCCAACCTAGATCTTATTTGTCTTTTTGTCAAGATCATGAAATCTTCTTCCCTTATCGCTTCTCCTTCTCAGATCGGCCTTTAGATTTGATGCCCTATAAGGAAGTGGTGGTGTCAAAGCTTTTTCTTCTCTCATTTTAAGGGCAATCTATTCCTCGATTTCGATCTCATTTAGCAATTTTCATCGAGCTGCTTCATAAGTGGTGACTGAGGGTTTTTGCACTACATACCATCCACAGTCCACCCGCAAGCCCTTCTAGAGACCTTTTAAGGTCAATGAGTGGTGATAGGCCACCAGCTCCATAACCTCGTCATGGTATCTTTTGACAAAACTCTTCAAGCCCTCTCCATCTCCTTACTTCATGAGCAGTAATGAACTCGGTGTCCTAAGATTCACCATGGCCCCCCTGAACTCATTCACAAATGTTTCATATAGTTGTCCGAAACTATCGATGCTGATGGGGGTCAGGCTAGTAAACCACCTTCTTGCTTACCCCTCAAAGGTTAGGGGAAACAAACGACACATTTGGAATTCATCTAACCTTTGGATTAACATCATCTCCCTAAACAGATCCACGTGATGTGATGGGTCAGTTTTGTCCATAAAAAAGTTTATCTGTGGCATCTTGAATTTTTTGGGGAGAGTGAGATTCAACATATTTTTAGAAAAAGGGACCTAGAATAAACCCTATCTTGGGCACAGATTTGTCTCCCTTTCGCCTTTCCCTTTCCTTCTGGTCTTCTAACTCCTCGACCTGTTTCAGAACTCGGGCTTCGAGACTATTGACCCGACCATTATCTTCTTTGGACCTCCTTCGTCTAGATGGGCTCCGTATTGAACCTTCTTTTTGTTGTTTCTGATCAAGAAACGTCCTCGTGTCCTCTTGACCAGAGCCATTGCCCGATCCTCTCTTGCGAATCGTAGAGCTTAGAGGCATCATTATCACCTTATGGTTCTTTGAGAAAATAGCCGAAGATTTTTCCTTTACCTTTCTCCAAGGCAGTTTACATTTTTCTCCCAGTTTCTTGATTTATAGTGCGTAAGGTACCCAGCATACTACTCTCCACTACTTCTGCGGGTTTGGTGTGTCCATTGCAGGGTGTTTGGCCTGGAATGTCTTTTTCATCCTCGCTATCTCCTTTGTTAAAGTTTGAATTTTTCTGTCTTTCTCTACGTGTTGTTTCTTGTTTTTAGCCAATCTTTTGGCCAACCAGGTGGCTTCTATTGTCTCTTGACGAGGGAGGAGTCATTGATGTGGCGATGAAGCCTAAAAGTCATGATTCGTGGTAGCTACCAGTGGCGGTTGATCACCGAGATCCTGGTTAACAGCCGTATTTTTCTTAGGGGCATTATCTTGAGGATTTCCCCTCGTCGTCGCCCTATTTCTAGTCACATATATTCGCGAAGTGGCCATGCTTCTTCCTCTTATGGTGATTTCTAGCTTTTTGCTTGTATTCTCACAAACTGCGCCAGACGTTGATGCAATAAAATTTCTTTCAGTGAATTCTGTGCACCAGCAACAATCTTCTTCTTTTTCACTCAATTACTTGTGTGACTTGCAATCACAATGGAAGGCTATGGGGGTAAAAAGCCAGTTTTCTAGTGAAAATCCTCCGATGCTCAAGTTAGGGTTTTACTTCATAATGTCAAAGTAAAAGATAACTAAGGAGTATATAAACTTCTTCTAACAAAGTTTCATCATGCATACCTGGTAGCCATTAATGTCTTTTTATAGGTGTGAGTCTCTCAAGGTTGGTAAAATTCTATCAAATCTGGAAATAATAATCCCTGTTGTATTTAGATTCCAAGAACCACAAGAATTCTATTTTGTAAGTATCGGACTCCGGATTTTGTGGGATGATAATCTTAGGATTCTTATTATGTAAGAAGCTTAATTTTGGCAAGAATTCTTATTATAAAATAATTCGAGAGAATTTAAGAAATAAATGAATCCTCCATAGATACGTAACTATGGAGAGGTCTCAAGAGTTTTTCTTTAAAACTCCTTTATCCATTTGAGATGAGCTTAGGAATTGTATATATGAGACCTTTATAAGCTGTGGCCGAGACCTTTGTCACGCGTCCTTGGGATCAAGTTTGATTTACACTTCCTAATGATGTCGAGAGATCTCGGCTCCTATCACTTTATAAAGTTCTTATCGTGCCCTTTATTATTATGATGTCGACCTGAGATCTTCCCTTTTTTGGAAATCTCTTACTTCTTGACAAGACCTGGACTTTCCACTACTCGAACAACTGTTATTGGGTACCAACTAATCTCGGGATACTATTCGTCTATGCTTACAAGGGCCTAAGCTCTCTTGAGCCTTATTATATTGGGTTACACACCCAACATCATCATATACAGTGAAAGCAGCTGCGCACACACACACACATATATATTCAAATATTTCTGTTTCTACCATCAAAAATATAAATTTTTTAAAATTCAGTTTGATAAAGATGGATCATCATACATGGTGAAACCAGCTACACATATATATATATAAATATAGATATAGAGATGTATCATCGTACACGGTGAAACTAGCTACACACATGTGTATATATATATATATATTTTTTTTTTCTTTATTTCTACCATCAAAAATATAATTTTTTTAAAATTCAGTTTCATAAATCACACACACACACTTAAATAACAAGGTTACTTTTGAAAACAGTGTGTGTGCTGAAGAAAACAGTTGTGTGTGTTGAATTGAGAGCAAGATGTATCTTTATATACAGTAAAAATAGCTGACACACACACAAACAACGAGGATACTTTTGAAAACAGTTGTGTGTGTTGAATTAAGAGCAAGATGTATCATCATACGCACTAAAAGCAGCTACACGCACATATATATTCAAATAACGATGATACTTTTGGAAACAGCTGTGTTGAATTAAGAGCAAGATGTATCATCATACACAGTGAAAGCAGTTCGGATCCTAGGGTGGCCAATCGAGTCATAATATACACGCCCCAAAAGAATATTGTATTACAGTTAGATTTGATTTCTTCTTGGTAAAGAAAATTGGACGACTTATACAAAATTTATGTTCCTGAGGATTAAATCATCAAGCTCTCTCAAAGTAAGTTTACTTTCCTCTCTCTTTTCTTCTACATGTGTCTCAATTTTCTCAAAATTAACAAGAAATGCTTACTAGATAATTTAAGAGTAATTTAATAACAAATGCAACGACGAAGGAAATGAGTATGTAGAGTTAGAAGAGAAAGCAAATATAAAGAATTAACAGCAAATATCTTTTCACGAGTAAAAGTTAAATTACCGTAATAATTAATTTGAAGGTGTCAATAAATTCTAATAATGTAGTGTAATCTCTCACACCCTTAAATGCAAGGGTATATATTTCTCACGTTTAATAATTTTAAGTTGATACAAATAGACTGTCTGATAATAAACAATTCTCCAATCTAAGTTTGTGTTTGTAAAATATTAATGAATGTAAGCAAGTAAGAGGTTAAGATGTACTAAGTAAATAAACTAGCGTTGGAAGCTCAAGTGTAGTTTATATAGATTTTAAAGAAAATCAACTGTTCAAATCTATTTTTAATTTCTTGAACAAAACCAAAATTTCATCTTTTACTTTATCATAATTTAATTTTGCTACGTGTGAATAAACTGTTGTAATTTATTTTATTTTTATGAATTTGTTTTTAGTACATTAGATGAAAGGTACATTTAATTTTTTATTTATTATACAAAACTTAAAATATTTTATACAAAAACTTGAAACAAGTAACAAAAAGATGGAATACTAAAATTTGATCCTATTTCCAATTTTTGTATAAGATGCTTTAAATTTTGCGTAACAAAAAAAAATTAGATGTACCTTATATCCAATATACCATAGATGAACCATATTTTTATTACATAAGTTTGTATAAAGTGTTGAAAATTTAAACCTAAATATATATTAATATAAATATTAACATGAGACTAATGAAAATTGAGCTCTTTTAAATAATAAATAAAAAACAATGCTGAATATACAAGTCAATACAACGATATACAAGATAGAAAGCGTACAAGCATTATTATTGTTACTAATATTCAACAAGCATTACATAAAAAATTTGAGTACAAAGATGTTTTGTAATTCTACCAATTGTTTGATGAGGGGGAC
>JAXCLQ010071392.1:0-12159 GCA_035584115.1 Cedrela odorata
TGTTTTGAATTGTATTTTATTTCTATTTTCTGTATTTATGACAGTATACTAGTCATTACTTTAATTTTTATTTAACCATAGCTGGGAGACATGAGGGGGGGAGTTATGTGCTTTGAAAGCACATTCTGATTTGTGTTATATGAAGGTACCGGTATATGTGAGAAGTAGGGGACGAAGGGCGGTCTGATATCTGACTCGAAATCTGTACGCATCATTGCATATTATTTTGTTTTCATTTGACTATTTAAAACTTTAATTCTAAAAATTATTATAATATGCAGTGGATGTCCTATTAATATAATTTTTGTCTAAAATTGATTGTAAGTTTAAACATATTTTATGTTAAAACTAAATTTATTTAAAATTTTAATTTCAGTATCCACTCACTGAGTTTTCTCCAAAACTCGCCCCATCACAGTTTCTGTGAGTGCAGGATTTTCTTCTAGGTGAGGATTTTAGGAGATATTCGTGATGAGCATTGGAATTCCAGATTCTCCATGCAATCACCTAAGAGTTCATGTTGTGGTTTGTTTTGTATATTAGGCACGACGCCTAATTATGTATACACATTATGAGTGTGTCTTCTGTATATTTCTGTGTATATTGATATGTATGTATATACTCTTATAATTATGAATATCTTGGTTTATGTCTGGAATTGTATTGATGGGTATGGAGCCCTTAGTATGTGTGTGAGTCATGCATATGATTGGTAGTTCTTTGCATTACAGTTTACATGTATAGGTTTTTGTCTGTGGCTTATAGGGGTAGGATATCCTTACCTCTATGCCATCACGATACCGATTTATCGGTATGTGACAAAATAATTAGTATAAATGCATTATAGATACATTAAGGGAGCGGTCATCCAGTCCCTAGTAATCGAATTTCTATTCCATTTTTTACGATACTGGTGAGTAGATTTTTATTCTTTAACTTATTTTTATCTAAATTTTAAGCATTATTTGATAATTAATTGTTAAATTCATAACAAACAAATTTATTTATATTTTGCTTCATATAGAAAATGAGACTTACTTTGAACTATATATATTGTTATGGAGGAGTTGTTGATATATTGATTTTGAGGCTAAAAGGTGGCTATTGTGTTTTGAATTGTATTTTATTTTTGATTTATTGTATTTCTGACAGTAGGCTAGCCATTATTTTAATTTTTACTTAATCCTAGTCGGGAGACATAAGGGGGAATTTATGTGCTTTAAAAACACATTTTAATTTATGCTCTTTGAAGGTACCGGTACATGTGAGAAATAGGGGCGAGAGGTGGTCTGATATCTAATCTGAAATCTGTACACATCCTTGCATATTATTCTATTTTCATTTGACTATTTAAAATTATAAATATAGATTTATAATAGTATGTAGTGGATGTCTTGTTAGTATGATTTACATCTGAAATTAATTTTAACTTTAAACATATTTTATGTGAAAACTGAATTTAATTAAAATTTATCATTTTTTATCATTTTAGTGTCTACTCACTGAATTTTCCCCAAAACTCTTTCCACCATAGTTTTCAATGATTGCATGGTTTCTCTCTAGGTGATGATTCTAGAAGATATTCGTGAAGAGTATTTGGATTCCAGATTCTTTATGCAACCATCTAGGAGTTATTATTTTTGTCTGTTTTGTATGTTGGGCATAACGCCCAATAATGTATTCACATTATGATGTGATTTTTGTACGTTTCTGTGCATTTACTTTTTTGTTATAAGTATCTTAGTATATGTCTAGCATGATGTTGATGGACATGAAGTCCTTAATATTTGTGTATGAGCTTAGAAATATGATTTATATTCATTTGTATTACAGGTTTTATCTGAGTTTTATAGAGGTAGGATATCCCTACCTCTATGTCATCACGACACCGAATTACCGGTGTGTGACAAATTTTTACCGACTATTTTTAGAAAAGTTAAAGTAAAAAATAACTTAAATATACAATATTAAAATTTAAATATCAAATCATAGTATCCTTTTATTCATTTACTTAACAATTTGGGATATTAATTTTCATTTCATAACATTACAATAGTCCAAAAGAACATAATAAAACAAATTTATCCTCATTTTTTTGCAATAATTTTTTCTTTCTTTTTTTCTAATATTTGCTGGTAGAAAAGCATAATTGAGCTTAAAATAAAATTGGATTGTTTATTAGATATGAACTTACTTCAACTTTAGAGATTTTCAGGATATTTATAATTTATGTTTACAATCGAAAACATTTTTGTATGAAAATAACTCCACCACATTATTTATAAAATTATTAAATAAATTTATTTCACATATACTTTCACTTTAATCAAACTAACTTGACCTAAGGTAAGTAATAACAAACTCATGTCTTTATTAATTTTCTTGAAGCTAGGTTCTTCTGATTATGAAATAACAAAGACACTTTTAACCAAATTAATATATTTAACATACACTAATTACAACTTGACATATTGTTAATAGAAAATTTGATAGAGTCCTATCACACATTGAAAATTGATATTGTGATGGCATGGAGGTAGGCATATCTATAATATCCAAAATTTAAACTAATAGTATTTTAGTCATTTTATACACGAGAAGTAATTTTTTCATTTTATAAATTTCATGTCTGGGTATTGAAAACCAAGTTACTAACTCTGTACAAATGTTTACTTAGCTATTGGGAGTGATTTGATAATAATTTGTTAAGTTAAGAAAATTTTCCTTTAAGGCTTTATCCGCGCACTCGATTTTCAAATATAAACTGGTATTGATTGAAAAATCTAATTGATAAACGGTTTATTTCAATTGAAAGAAGACTCAAAGACATTCGATATAAATTAAATTTTAGTCAAATCCCAGGTCAAATGAGAGAGAAGTGAAGCTTAAAACATAACATATGTGTAGAAAGGCAAAAAATATTATATTTATCCTTTTCAATTTCACTTCTCTTCATACCTTTTTAATTTTTCCAAAGGAAAATGAGTCATTTCTTCATATTTTAATAAGTATTTGAAATAGATAGAAAGCAAAAATAACTTATTTTCTTCTCCTTCTTCCTATGGGTTCCATTTCCTTTCATTTTAATTTTTCTTCAATTTTCTCCAAATTACTCATTTTATAATTGATTAAAGTATCATTTCTTACTATTAATCACATGTACTCGACATGGGCTATACTCTAAAAACTTTATTTGAACAATTTGATCAACGATTAGGCCGAGAGGAGAATAGAGTTAGTATTCACAATTTGAGGCTTTCGCAATTACTCGCGATTCGGACATCTTAGAGTTAAATTGACCGTTTAGTATAATTCCCAGTATTGTTACTATCATAATTTTATATTTCAAATAATTTTTTTATAATAGTTACTATTTATTACGAAAAGCACTATTTATTAAGGAAATTTTTTTTGTTTATACTTTTTTATGCTAGAATTAAACCGATTAATTGTTAAATTATGTGAAATTAAATTTTGTAAGAAAATATGAATAGTAACAGTAACGTTTGTGCTTAGTTTAAATTTTGAAATGATGTGCTATCGTGTGGAATTGGTTAATAATAGTGAGTTAAGCATAATCGACACATTGGGTATTAATTGTTAGGTTTGGATTATAGAAGAAAATAAAATTCAAAAAAAGGGAAAAGTTTGTTGTATATTAATATGTAATTAATTTCAAGTAAGTGTACTTCAATTTTTGTGTTTTTAATTAGTATAAATGTGTTACAGATATACCAAGGGAGTGGCCATCCAGCCTACAGTGATTTGTCTTCTGCTGGATTTTTGGCGACACCTGTGAGTGAATATTTATTCTTTAATTTTTTTCAATCTAAATTTAAAGTATTTATTGAGTATTAATTGTCAAATTCATATTAAATAAATTGATTTTACATTATACTTTATATAGAATATGAGATTTACTTTGATATATATATATATATATATTGTTATGAAAGAGTTATTAAAATACAAATCTTTAAGCCAAGAGATGGTCATTGTGTTTTAATTGCACCTATTTAATGATGTTTTGATTTGATATGTGATTTGCTAAGGTTTGGAGACATTATAACTTGATTAATCGTTATTACGTTTTATTTCTGATTTTTGTGTTTTTGACCTTATGTTTTATTCATTATTTCAATTTTTACTAAATTATAGTCGAGAGACATAAGGGGGAAAGTTTATATCATCTAATTTGTGTTCTATGAAGGCATCAGTACATGTAAATGTGTAATGCAAATAAATACAAATAATATGCATGAACTCATAGACATATATTAAGGGCACCATGCCTATCAATGCCATACCAAACATATATCATGATACTCATATACAAAAAAATATATGCACAAATATTAATATGTATAAAAATATAAAAAAAGTTACACCCATAATGTGTATACATTATTGAGCGCCATGTCTAATGTCCAAAACAGATAAAAATATTAATTTATAAGTAATTGCATGGAGAATTTAATGTAATACCCCAAAATTTAAACCAATGGTATTTTAGTCATTTTACATACTAGGGGCAATTTTGTTATCTTATAAATTTATGTTGCGTATTAAAAACCAAGTAAATAACTCTGTATTAATGTTTACTTAGTTAATAGGAGTAATTTAATAATAATATGTTAAATTTAGAAAAATTTTCTTTAAAGCTCTATCCGCGCAACCGATCTTCAAACGAAAATTAGCGTTAATTAAAAAATTTGATTAATAAACGGTTTATTTCTACTGAAAGATGACTCGATAAGGATCAATATGAATCAAATTTGAGTTAAATCTCGAAGTTGGAAGAGAGAGAATTAAAGCCTAGAACATAGTATATGTGTATAAAAATTTCAAATAACATATTTACCCTTTTTTATTTAAGTTCTTTTTAATTTTTTAGGAGCAAATGAGTAATTTTTGTACATTTTAATTGAAATTAAAGCTAGGCAAAAATAGTACCTGGGCATTTTTCTTCTTCATCCTGAACCTTTCTTTCTCTTTATTTTTTTAAATTTTTTTTCAATTTCATTCAAATTACTCAATTTTTAACAGATTAAAGTTATGTTTCTTACTACTAATCACACGTACACGACATCGGCTACATTCTATGAACTTTGTTTGAGCGATTTAGTTGACTATTAAGCCGGGAGAAGAATAGTATTAATATTTACAATTTGAAAATTTTTAAAATTATTTGCAAATCGGACGTCTTAAGGTTAAATTAACCCTTCGGTATAATTTCTAGTATCATTATTATCCTATTTTTATATTTTATGAAAATTACTATTTATGACATAAATCACTGTTCTCAACGAAATTACTGTTCACGACAGAATTACTGTTTATCACGGATAATTTTGTTGATTATACTTGTTTAGGGTAAAACTAAACCAGTTAGCTGTTGTATTAGGTGGAATTAAATTTTATTGGAAGACATGAATAGTGACACTAGCGTTGCTCTTTATTTAGATTTCAAAATAATATGTTATCATACGAAATTGGTTAGTAATAGTGAATTAAGTATAATCGACACCTTGATCATTAATCGTTAGATTTCAGATTGTAAAAGAAAATAGAATTCAAAAAAGAAGGAAAACTTGTTGTACATCAATGTTGTAATTAAACTTTAAGTAGGTGTACTTCAATTATTACATTAATAATTAGTATAAATGTGTTACAGATACGCCAAGATAGCGGCCACCGAGCTGATAGTGATCTAATTTTTGTTCTGTATTTGGCGACACTTGTAAGTGAATTTTTACATACTTTTTATTTCTTTAAAGCTGTTTTATAAAACTTAATATTTTACGAAATAAGGAATAGTTTATTTATAAGTTGATTTACATTCTACTTTAAATAGAAAATGAGACTTACTTTGAGCTTTATATATATATATATATATATATATTGTTGTGGAGGAGTTATTGAGATATTGATTTTGAGGTCAGGAGGCGGCGATTTTGTTTTGAATTGTATTTTATTTTTTATTTCTGTATTTTTAATAATATGCTAGCTATTATTTCAATTTTTACTTAATCTAGCTGAGAGACATAACGAGAGAAGTTTATGTGCTATGAAAGCACATTCTGATTTGTGTTCTATGGAAGTACCGGTATATATAAGAAGTCGAGAGTGAAGGGCGGTCTGATATTTGACCCAAAATCTGTACATATCCCTGCATATTATTTTATTTTTATTTGACTATTTGAAATAATAATTCTGAAAATTATCGTAATATGCAGTGGATATTCTGTTAGTATGATTTCTGTCTGAAATTGATTTTAACTTTAAACATATTTTATGTCGAAACTAAATTTACTTAAAATTTTTATTTCAGTATCCACTCACTGAGTTTTTTCCAAAACTCACCCCACTACAGTTTCTAGTGATTGCAGGATTTTCTTCTTGGTAAGGATTCTATGAGATATTCATAAAGAGTATTGAGATTGAAGATTCTCCATGCAATCACTTAGGGGTTAATGTTTTTGTTTATTTTGTAAATTGCGTACAACGCTCAATTATATATACACATTATAAGTGTCTTTTGTACATTCCTGTGCATATATTATTCTATATATGAGTATCGTGGTATATGTCTGACATGGTGTTGATGGGCATGGAGCCTTCAGTATATGTTTATGAAATCATGCATATGATTGTATTTATCTGCATTACAAGGTTACATGTTCAAATTTTTCTGAAGCTTTTAGGGGTGGGATATCCTCACCTCTATGCCATCACGACACTAATTTACCGGTGTATAACAAAGTTGTATCATAGCATGGTCTAAGGATCGGTGACTGTAAATAGAGTGTAATGCGTTGTATGTGTAGTATATCCAAGATACTCCTGCCTGGGGTGTTGCCTCTTTAAGTATCTGGACAATCCAATGCGTCTTTTTTCTATAGATGTTATAAGATAAACTGTAATTCATCTTAATTGTATTTTCGTATCTTAGCAGCTAAATTAGGTATTCTCGAAATCAAAATTCCTCCTATAGAAGCCAAATGATTTCTTCTTCTAACCAAGATTTGACTAGGCCTCTAGTGCCACCTGTTTAGGTACAGGGTCAAGTAGGTAAAGGACGAGGTACAGGTCGTGGTAGAGCTAGAATTCAAAAGCTTGAGGTGCCAAATGAGAGAGAGTGGATGTTTTGCTTTATTATATTATGACTTTAACTTAATGTTCAAACTGTAAATATTTGTGATTCAAGTTGAGTTTTGAATATACTAAATGTGTTGAATGGTAAATGGTTCGAAATATGTGTTAGAAAGATAGATATATTGTGGATGAGATGCGATTTTATGAAATTTCAGATTTGGTATTATGGACCATGATTGTAGATAAAAGTTGCATTAATTTAGTTATTTTGCGAAATTGGATAGATTTATATTTTCAATAGTGTAATGCCAAATTTGCTTTAAATATGAGTCTAAAGTTGACTTTTTCTTTAAGAATTAGTTTGAACCGGTTGATATATCCAAAAGTGTGAATTGTGAAACTGCTGAATTATGGGTTTTGGAAAAGATGAGTATGTTATGGCTAAAATATATTATATGCAAGACTTGTGAATATGCGAAATTTGAGTCTTGATATAATGATTATGATTAAGGATAAATTATAGTGATTTACGAATTTTTTTTGAGTTCAGGTTCGTAAACAGATATTATGGAAACATATATATATATATATATATATAAAAGTGTTGTAGAGGTATTGAGATACGTTGAGATTAAAAATTGAGATTTTGAGTTGTAATATCTGAGAATTAATATTAAAATGGAGTGATGGTAGTATATAATACTTTATTCTATTATATTAAAATGTGAATATAAAGTTGCACTAGAAGTTGATATTGAAATATATGGGGTAAAGATAGAATTATGTTTCTTGCTGAATTCGAACGTAGGTTTATTAAATCCGATAATTGTTATAATTATTGGAAATTATTTTCAAAAATGTCAAAAAGGTTGGGTTAATGTTAACTTATGAGTTAGGATTTGATTTTATGTTTACTGGCCTATAAATTTATGATTATTACGAATAGTAAGAATGTTGTCTAGGATATTGTTCATGTGTTGGAATAAGGTAAATTCACGGATTGTGATTTAAGTGACGACTCGCAAAAGAGGACAACAATCGATTGGCAGAGGCCAGGCGATAGTGTTAGCATTGACTCCTCATAATGCTTAGACATCAAATACAATTGTGACAAGTATTCTTTCTATAAGGCTATTGATGCTAGAATTATGTTCATCCCGAAGGCAACTCATTCTTTTATTTTTTTCATATTTTACATATCGTTTGAGCAAAGAGAATAAAACCCTAGATTCACCTTTAATTGTGTTTACTCCTGTAGGAAGCACGATATTGGCCTCTAAGATTATAAAATGTTGTGCAATTTCTGTTGGTGAGCATGTATATCTTGTTAATGTGATCCTACTAAAGATTTTAGATTTCGATGTGATTTTAAGTATGGATCGATTATGCATATATCATGTGATAATGGATTGTAGGAAGAAAACTGTCACTTTTTCTATTACAAATGATCCAATCTTTGATTTCTATGGTAATAGGAGTGAAGTCCCTGGTAACTTTATCTTGGCTATCGATGTGGATAGACTACTGAGTAAGGGATGTACTGGGTACTTAGTCTTTATTCGAGATTGTTTTGTTAATCATAAGTGAACAATTATTTTTTAGAAAATTATAAAAAAAGAAATTATGTTGGAATTACACAAGTACAAAAAAAAAAAAAACTTCAATCAAAATTTCTAAATTGCTTTGGTTATGGTTATATGCAAACTTATGATCCTTGTGGTTGTGGAATTGTTTCGGCAATATTGAAGACATGTTAATATTATGAGATTACAAGTGGTGGTTTGGGCCATGATAAGGGGAGAAAAAGATATTGAGGTTGATTTGTTGAATAAGTGGACTAACCCTGTCTTACAAAGATTTCAGACTTATATTACTTAATCTTAAAAAACCCCTTTAAAATTGATAAGAGAGCTAAGATACATATGTGTAGAATTGAGTGTAAATCTCGGTGAGAATTGAACAAGTTACAATTTTTGGTAGGTCGAGTTTGGGTGAAAATGATTGAGAGTGTTTAATGCCCTGCTTTCTGGTCAATTTATAAAAATGTTAATGTGTTTGAAATTATGGAAATAGCCTTGGGATATAAAATAAAATTATTTACCCGATTTGCTTATAAATTGAGATAATCGCGATATGGAAATGAGTCGGTAAGGTAGGTATATGTGTATGATATATTTGATATACATGTAATATTTATGTGACTATAGCGTGTAACGTACTATGAATCTTTGAGGTATTTAAGGGAGTGAATAACTATTTCTCTGAGGATTGCTAAATAAAGACTTAAATTACAAGTGTTAGAATCCTGACTAAGGTTTCTAATTTAACTTTGGTTAAATTTTATGATTTTTATGGTTATTAAGACGATTTTCAGTGATATCGAGGGTATATGAAATGTTAGAGACTCTTAGATTGGGAATTGACTTATAACATATGAATGGATTATTATATTTTTCAAATAATTATCTGAGATTAATGATGAAATATAAGTGATGAATGATTTGATTAAGTTCTTAAGATTACATTGGACATTGCTTGGTGAAGTTGTGATTACGATAAACATAGGAATGGTTATTGAAAATATCGATAAAATGTTGAGATATTGTAAATATATTAATTATAAATTGGATTGTGCCATGTGAGGAAGAATTCAAAGGTTTGTATGTGGATTGATTATAGATCATTTATTTCATTAAGTTAAGATGTAAAAATGAGATCGTTACTTGAACCTAGTATTTGAAATACAGGTACATGAAGCCTCGATTAAATTTGTTAAATATACTTGATGTATTATTTTATATAAATTATGACTATTTGGGATTATTGAAACTATTTTCTCTTGAGTATGTTGATGATATTTGGGGTTAATAAAATTTACAAATTGTAGTTATGTTATACTCGTTAAGAAAGACATAGTAAGATTAATGTGAATGTTATAGAAATAATGAATTATCATGAATCCATGAGTTATGATTTGGATTGTGTTATTCGAGAAAGAATATTGAGATCTGTCTTAGTGGAGGAAATTAAGGAAGCTCAGATTTTGGCCCCGTATATAGATTAAAAAAAGAGGTGTATAGAGCAAGGTAAATGGGTTAACTTTAGAGTAGATGATTATGGCATCTTGAGATACCGAGATAGAATTGTAGTGCCACTAGTGCAAGAACTCAAGAACTAATTTTTGGAGATAGATCATACTTCCTCCTATACAATGCATATAGAAATAACAAAGATGTATCATGATCTGGGGGAGATTTACTAGTGGGAAGGGATAAAGAGAGAAAATGTTGAATTGGTGGCACAGTGTTTGACCTATCAAAAGGTAAAAGCGGAACATTAGAAACCATTTGGTTCACTTTAGAGTTTGGATGTACTCGAATGGAAGTGGGATAAAGTGATCATGAACTTCATTGTATGCCTTCCTCGCACATCTGAAGGATATGATTTTATATGGATCATCGTGGACAAATTAGCGAAGTCAGCCCATTTCCTTCCAGTTAAGACCACTTATACTTCTTTTCAATATACCCAGATTTATCTGGATTATATAGTTTCTTTGCCCGGTATACTTGTTTCTATCATTTCAAACCAAGGTTCTCAATTTACATTTAAGTTCTAGTAGTCCTTCCAAGGAGCTTTAGGCACTCAACTTTATTTCAGTATTGCATTCCATCTTTAGATAGATGGATAATCGGAGAGGATAATCTAGACTTAAGAAAACATGTCACGAGCATGCGTGATTGATTTTGAGAGGGATTATGTGTTTTTGAAGATTTCTTCTTTTAAGGGAGTTATGCGATTTGGCAAGAAGGGCAAATTAAGCTTGAGATATGTTGGACCCTTCCAAATTCTTCGACAAGTTGGGAGTAGAGCATATGAGTTAGCACTTCCGCCTAGTATGGATAAGATATATCTTGTCTTTCATTTATCCATGTTGAGGAAATATCTCTATGATAAGTCGCATGTCCTTGAACCTCAAATAGTAGAGTTAGATTTAAACTTGTCATATCAGAAGCAACCTGTGGCTATAGTAGATAGGGAGGTGAGAAAACTTTGATCGAAATAGATTCCTTTGATAAAAGTTATCTGGCAGCATCACAAGGGTAGTAAGGTGACTTAGAAATTAGAAGATGTCATGTCATGAGGAAGAAATTTCCTTAATTATTCGTAGATGAAGGTAAATATTTTTGAACCCTACTTAGAATTTTTATATTCGAGGACGAATATTTTTTAAGGGGAGGAGAATGTAATATCCCAAAATTTAAACCAATGACATTTTAGTTATTTTACATACTAAAGGTAATTTTATTATTTTATAAATTTATATCGAGTATTGAAAACCGAGTAAATAATTCTGTATTAATGTTTACTAAGCTATTGAGAGTAATTTGATAATAATATGTTAAGTTTAGAAAAACTTTCTTTAAAACTCTATTAGTGCAGCCGACCTTCAAACAAAAATTGGCATTGATTGAAAAATCTAATTAATAAACGGTTTGTTTCTACTTAAAGAGGACTCCATAAGGATCGATATGAATCAAATTTGAGTTAAATTCGAGGTCGAATGAGAGAGAATCAAAGCTTAGAGCATAATATATATATTTAAAAATTTTAAATAACATATTTACCCTTTTTCTATTTAAGTTCTTTTTAGTTTTTTAGGGGCAAATGAGTAATTTTTTCACATTTTAATTGAAATTAAAGTTGGGCAAAAATAGTACTTGGGCATTTTTTTTTCATCCCGAACCTTTCTTTCTCTTTAGTTTTTAAATTTACTTTCAATTTCCTTCAAATTTACTTTCTCTTTAGTTTTTAAATTTACTTTCAATTTCCTTCAAATTACTTAATTTCCAACCAATTAAAGTTCTGTTTCTTACTGCTAATCCCACATACACGACACGGGCTATATTCTAGAAATTTTGTTTGAGCAATTTGGTCAACGATTATGTAACACCTGTAATTTACGTTCAGCACTGTATGAGCCTACTTTTGTAAGTTTGGAAATATGGTAGACATTAAATGAGAAGTTTATAGTGAACAAGGTTATTTTTAGAATTTTAAAAT
>JAXCLQ010071395.1:0-12155 GCA_035584115.1 Cedrela odorata
AACCATGATTATTATATTGTTAGGATGATGGAAATTGGTGGAAATTTATTATTAGTATGTAGTAATAATGGTAGAAAATTGGAAAATATTTAGGTCATGGGTAGATTTATGTTTTAATTGTCTAATTATAGCATGCTTAGTGAGTGAAAATTGATTGTAGTAGAATTTATATTATTAGTTTAAGTTATAATTTAGAAAGGTAGATATAATGTTTTATATGTAATTAAAATGAGTAGTTTATTGTTATGTTGTTATAATAGTATAAATTGGTGAAAAATTGAAATTGGTGGATATTAGAACATGTGTGTGTCATGAGATTGTAGTAGGAATTAAAGATAAGTAAAATCATGTTTTAATACTAAATTGTAGTAGGAAATTAGTTATGACTAAATTAATGTTATTAGTGGTAAGTTATAGGAATTAGAGAGGGATGAAATTGCTATTATTAATGATTAATTAAAAAGTGAAAATTGAAAATGATATTGTGTAATATTAAATTGGGTGATAAATTATAGGAATTAGAGAGGGATGAAATTGATATTATTAATGATTAATTGAGAAGTGAAAATTGAAAATGGTATTGTGTAATATTGAATTGAAGTGTGGAAATGGGAAATGGAATTATGTTAGTGTTATATAATGTTTAAATGTGTAATGATTATTGTGTTAGTAGTAGAAAATTAAATAATGAAGAAAAGAATGGAAGTGTAGTAGTAGATATATATATGTGTGTGTGTGTAAATTGATGTTAATTGTGGAATTTGGAATGAAATAATTGTGAAGTAGAATTAAATCTCGGTAATTTCGGTAGGCCTTACCGAGTTTGTTTGTGACATAAATGGGAGTGCTCGGAATAGATAATGTGGTTGTGCCGAAAGTGTGTGTAGTTGTCGAAAGTGTGTGTGTCTGCTGTATTTGTGTGTGCGCAGTATGACAACAACAATTGCGAAACCAAACAAAATTTGAGTGATCATTGTGCTGCCCCATACGAGTGTTTTAGGGATGGAAAAATGAAGGGATTAAAGGTGATAGGTCATAGGTTTGATGGCCGGAAAGTGTCAAAATCGTATGGCCAATATAGGGCATAAGAGTTGCTGGAAATTCTGAGCAAGCCTCGGAAAAATAAAATTCGGAAGTGTTTTGGATATCGAATTGAGGCGCCGTAAATTTATATGAGAACAAGACATCTAGGATCACAACATATCCAAAATTTAGCTCATTTTGTGAATGAATGAGATCGCAATGAAGTTTTGAAAATGAGGGTTCCGTAGACGAAGTATTCTGTCTTAGTGCGTCATGCGTCAAAAATTTGGCATAACTTGGTTAATTGGAGTCGAAATCCTAATCCGTAAAGTGAGGTGGAAACTAGACTCATAATAGGATGTGTCACCGAAAGTTTAGGTCAAAATACGTTGCCGATTTTGAATGGCATGCATTTATCAAAAGTGTAGAAGGTAAAATGTTGAAACTGAAATAGATTGTGTTAATTTGTTTTAGATACACAACGCTAATATAAGAATATACTCGAAGAGAGCGGGAACGAAGGTAAGTAGATTGTGCATGCATGTTTTAATGTTTTGAAACTGTGCGATGTTTGATGTTGTTTTAAAATGGCGACCGGACTTTTAAAAATGGTGGCTGGAGTTTTAAAAAGGCGACCGGAGTTTTAAAAACAGTACACGCCACAGTTTGGTCACAATTTTTAAAAGGTCGAATGCCGTTATCGCATTTATAAAATATTTATGAAATGTTGTCAATGTGTGAAAGTTTGAATGAAATGAAATTATTTTTATGGCTTAGTCGTTAGTTATATTATTCTAACCTAGCTGGAGCTTGCGTTGGAGGCGAGGCTTGCGGATTAGTAAGAATTCTGTTTAATGCGTTATATGCATGTCTATTATATGAATGTGAAAATGTCCGCTTTAAGTGGAACACGTGATCACGTTCTGAATCCAGGTCACCGTGGGTGCAAGTGACACTAACTGACTAAGCTAATTTGAACATGTTTGTATTTTAAATGAACTTTATGTTTTTGAAAATGTACTGCTTGTTAAGTTTCATATTTTGCACCGCATCGACTTATGACACATGCATGATTTGCTTACTGAGATGTTTATCTCACCCTTTATTGAAAAATTTATTTTTCAGATAATAGTACATAAGGATGACCGAGTACGCAAGCGAGGGTGTTAGGCGTATTCGTAGTTTTGTTGATGTATGAAGTTTGTAGATTAGCTAAGTAATGTGTATAGACTTGTAGGCTAGTACGAATATTTTTGGATATGTAATTAACAAGCTATTTGTATTACAAGGTCTTGTAATGTATGTATATTTGTATGTATAAAAAAAAAACAACTATAACTGTTTAACTTTTGTGTAATAAAAGAGTAACATTGTATATAGTATACGTGTTTATGTATTAGTAGTTAATATGAAACAGGTGTGACAAAGTCTTTCCCAACAATTCAGAAATTATTACCCAGGCTAGTCAATATGAAATGCTAATAATACATGCATAGCATAAAAGTAACATTAATTGAATACAACTTCTATTATATTATGAATTTTCATAGATATTTCTACTTATATATATATATGTTCTAAGATTAATTTATATATAGGTGATCTTGATGGGGAAGGGATCACTTTTCACGTACTTATCCCCACTTTAGATACATTTATTACAATTGTACCCTACATCATTTGTATTGTAGCATGACTCTTTTCATTGTGAGTATATGGGAATATACTTTGTGAGTGGATAAAAATACAATTTATTAAAACATTTATTAATGCATATAAAATAATTCTACTTTAATAAAACATGGCCTATTATACAAAATCACTGGGCTGGCTCCTCTTCCTAGTGGTTACGTTGGCCGTGATAATTCTGAGACCGTCAGTGAGTTTTATGCATAGAAAACGATGCTCATTTATTAAAACAAATTTTTAAGTATATAAAAATATATGCTTAATTTCTAAAACTGGCCCACCACTGACGTTGGCCTCGAGTAGTCATGTGATGATACATATGACTGTCCTCGTCAATCTTACAGGTGGACAACTCCATAACATTCACCCATATACTTACCCCATCTGTGATGCACTCACCTATGCGGCCTCCAATAGGTCTATCTCTAGGTTACTTTCTTGTAGCTATAGTCACACACCAACCTAGCTCTTCAGCTATATCACCAATATAAAGCCAAAATCAAATTCATTTACATAAACATGTATAATCATTTCATTTTCAATATCATTGCAAGCCATGCATTTTCAATATCAAACCTGGCTTCCTGACCATTTACATTTCAAATCAAGAAATAGGCCATTCATGTGCATTTCAAATCAACAACAATAAATCTATTTTTTATTTCATAAAACAGCAAGTTTCATAAAATATTTTAATAGCATGAAAACGCGTAATATAGATCCACTTACTGCAAAATAGAAGGTATCTACTTCCAATACTACTCCTCGTGTCTAGTATATTTTTCTTCCGAGTGCTCGGCGCCTATATTACAAATATATAACATTATGAATTTTGATATTCTAATTAATCAATATTTATGCATTAAATGCGATGTTTATGATTTTCGTATCTAAGGTTCCTTAATTTGATACATTTAACCTTATGAAGCTTCTTATCGAGGGTCATTTAGTCGATTCCCAACAATGGAATCCCATGACTATAGTTATTCAAATTTTTGCATTTTCATCTAAAACGGTTATGCATGTTCCAAGTGTTATTTTACACTTATTTAACATTATATACTTTCTAATATCACTAAGTAACTCATAACTATATTTCTTACGTGTAATTAAATGACAATTCTCGGATGAACAGGGAACCTTATAATTCAAACATGTTCAAATATATCAAATTGGACTTAGAATGGGTTTATAGGCTTACCTCTAGCTTGTAGATGTTCTTAAAAATCACATATTGTTGTTTAAATGCGAAAACCCCAATTTAATTCGAAACCCTAGCTCATTCACTGCCTCTCCTTGTTGTTTCAAGCTAAATTTGGTATCATATTGTTGAGAAAAAGATGAGAAGTCACATGGGAGGCAAAATTTGACCAAAACTTAAGTGATTGACTTTGATTTGTGAGAAAATTTGAGAGAAAGAGTAAAAAAGAAGTATTTTTAGAGAGAGAGGTAAATGGACGAATAAGAACTCCTCGAAATCATTCCCCCCTTGTGGGTATTTATAAACGTAAGTGAAATTACAAATTTGGCATTTGAATCTTTCCCAAATTTGTATAAAGAATCGATACACTTAAGCTGGGTATTAATACTTTTGGATTGGGTATCAATACCTTTGGTCAAAGTATCTATTCGTTCCTTAAAAATTTGATTCTGGAAATTCATTCGGCCTCGAGTATTGATACATTTGCCCTTATGTATTAATCCTTTTCTTTTTAGTGTATCAATACCTTTGTTGAATGTATCGATCTGGTTCAGCATGTAATTATTTTCAACCCTCTATCTCGGCATGTATCGATACTTCCTCTATAAATATTGATCTAGTCGACTTGTAATTTCTTCTTGAGTCTCTGACTTGCTAAATATCGATACCTTTCTTCGTAGTTCTTGATTTGTTCAATGAATATCGACATGCATTCTCAATGTATCGATACATTTGGACAATGTATCGATAATTCCATTCCAAGTAGCGATCTCTTCATACTCATGATAGATTTTAACATTTTCTTTTCATTCTCTAACACCAATTCTATTTACCTTTTGGGGGCTCTACTCCCGATCTCCTGTAAGGGTGTTGCCCCTTGACCTTGCCTATTAATCAACTAGCGAGATCGCTGAATGCTTTAGCGTAAGGCATTATTCCGAAACCCATTATTTATGATAAATCCATATTATTCATTTCATGATCTAATTTAAATTCATCTAAGCCTCGTTAATGTGCCAATTATTCTTGTACAATGTATGTGGGACAATGAGTGTTATTTAATGACCATCTTATCCCTATATCCGAAGAACGGGGTTTACATTTTTACCCCCTTAGAAAACTTTTGTCCCCAAAATTCTACTCTCTATATTAGAAATGACGATATATATATATATATATTATGCCATTAAGAACTCAAAATTTGACATATCTGGTCACTGAAATAGGTAGGGATACTATTGTCACATTTGATGTTTGGGTTCCCATGTTATTTCCTCAATTATGGCACTCAACTACAAGACTTTTACCATGGAATTATCTTTCTCCTTAACACATGTTCCTATTGATCCAAGAGTGCTATAGGTTAAACTTCATAGTTTAAATCCTCTCAAAGTTTAATAGATAAAGACCCAATGATATGTGAAGGATTAGAAATATATTTCTTCAACATCGAGACATGGAAGACATCATGTATCCGTTGCATTTCTGTGGGTAATTCTAGTCTGTATGCTACTAAACCAATTCTCTCAATGATTGTGAAAGTTCCAATATATCAAGAATAGAACTTTCCTCGACTTCTGAACCAAACCACTCCTTTCCAGGGTAATACCTTTAAAAATACTATATCACCCACATCAAACTCCAATTCTCTTCGTCGATGATTAGCATAAGACTTTTACTTGTCTTGTGCCATCTTCAATCTCTCTCTGATTATTTTCACTTTTTCTAAAGTCATCTCGATCAGTTTAACATTTTTGAGTTTTCTTTCACCCACTTCATCCCAACATAAAGGTGTTTTGCACTTCCTTCCATAAAGTGCTTCGTAAAGAGCCATGCCAATACTGGCTTAATAGCTGCTATTGTATGCGAATTCAATCAATGGAATATATGCATCCAACTACCTTGAAAATCCAACACACATGCTCGCAGTATGTCTTCTAAGGTTTGTATGGTCCTTTCTGACTGACCATCGGTCTGTGGATAGAAAGCAGATAAATTTCAATGTAGTACCCATTATATTTTGAAGTCTTGGTCAGAATCGAGATGTGAAATGAGGATCTCGATCTGATACAATAGTGACTGGCATTTTGTGGAGTCTAATCACTTCTGCTATGCACAATCTTGCCAATTTATCGAATGAGTACTTGATTTGAATGGGTAAGAAATGTGCAGATTTTTTAAGTTTATCCATGATCACCCAAATTGCATTGTGTTTTGGGTAAACCCACTACGAAATCCATTGTGATGTGTTCCCACTTCCATTAGGGAATAGGTAATGGTTGTAGTGTTCGTGCTGGTTTCTGGTGTTCTGTCTTTACTTGCTAACAAACCATAATTTGGCCATATATTCTACTATATCTTTCTTCATGTCTAACCACCAATAATTCTTTAATGGTTCAATACATCTTTATGCTGCCAGGATACATGGCATATGCAGAAGAAGCTAATTGTTCTACTAAGGCTCAACTTATCATCCTTAGGGACACAAGTTCTACCTATCATGGTTAAGATCTTATCTTGCATGAAATAAAAATCGCCTTGTTTGCCATTTAGGATCTTTTGGTACACCTTAATCAATTCCTCATCCTGCATCTATTTTTCCTTGATCTACTGCCCCAAAGTTGGTCTCACAACAAAATTAGCTACTAAGGCTCTAGTATTAGCACAAGTTAAGGCTACACCCAAAGCCTTCAATTTTACCAATAAAGGCATGTATGTCGCTCGAACAAATACTAATGTAACAGATAATTTCCTACTCAATGCATCTACTACTACATTAGCCTTCCTGGATGGTACTCGATAACCAAAAAATAATCTTTGATGAGTTCTAACCATTGCCTCTATCTCAAGTTCAACTTTTTCTAGATGAGTAAATATTTTAAACTCTTGTGGTCTGTCAAGATCTGACACTACTCACCATACAGATAATGTTGCTAAATCTTCAATGCAAAAACCACTGTTGCCAATTCCAAATCAAGAGCAGGGTAATTAACTTCATGCTTCTTTAGTTGCCAAAAAGCATAAGTAATCACCTTCCCGCTCTGCATTAGTACACACCCAAGTCCTTGTTTAGAAGCATCACTATACACCATATACCCACCTCCTGGAGTAGGAAGTGTTAAAATTAGAGCAGAGGTGAGTTGATTCTTCAATGCTTGAAAACTTTGCTCACACTGCTCATCCCACTCAAACTTCACTTCTTTTCTTGTTAATTGTGTCAACAAGGCTGCCAACAAAGAGGAACCTTCTACAAATCTACAGTAATATCCATCCAATCTTAGGAAGCTTTTAATCTTTGTGACATTCTTTGGTCTTTCCTATTTCACTATTGCTTCGATCTTTTGGGGATTAACAAAAATTCATTCCTTTAAGATCACATGCCCTAAGAATACTACCTCTCACAGCCAGAATTCACATTTTGAAAACTTGGCATATAATCCTCTTTCTTTTAGAGTCTGCAATACAATCCTTGAGTATACCAAGATGTCATCTATAAAAACAATCACAAATTTGTCAAGATAAGGGTGGAACACTCAATTTATGAGATCCATGAATGCGGCTGGGGCATTGGTTAACCTAAACAGCATTACTAGGAACTCATAATGCCCATAACGAGTTCGAAAAGTTGTCTTGGGTACATCACTCTCTCAAATCCACAATCGATAATAACCCGATCTTAAACCGATCTTGGAAAATATACCAGCACCCTGTAATTGGTCAAACAGATCATTAATTCTCGGCAATGGATACTTGTTCTTGATGGTAGCCCGATTCAACTGTTGGTAGTGTATACATAGCCGTAGAGTCCCATATTTCTTTTTAACAAACAACATTGGTGAATCCCAAGGTGATATACTTGGTCAAATAAATCCCTTATCAACCAAATCTTGAAGCTGCACTTTTAATTCTCTAAGTTCAGCAGGTGCCATGCGATATGGAGGTATTGATATCGATATAATGCCAAACACTAACTCAATATTGAAGTCGAATTCTTGATTTGGGGGTAATCTTAGCAAGTCATCTGGAAAGACGTCTATAAATTCTTGTACTACTGGCACTTGTTCTATCGAATACCCTGCAACCGATGTATCAACTACATTTGCTAAATATGCTTGACAACCTTTTCTTATTAATCTCTATGCCTTTATTGCTGATACAACACATGTGGAAAGCACATTACGCTCTCTTATCATCATTATCTCCAGTTCACCTGACCTCCTAAACACAACTTGTTTAGTGAAACAATTTACTGAAGCTCGATGCTGAGATAACCAGTCCACTCCCAGAATGGCATCAAAATCTTGCATTATTAGAGAAATTAAATCGGCTTCCAATTCTACCCCATTTACAATAATAGGACAATCTCTAAAGACTGTCTTCCTTAACAATTCTTGACCCAAAGGGGTATGGACTATCAATTTTGGATCTAGAGGCGACAACTCCCTATCGGTATGAGATGCAAATGTATAACTAAAAAATGATTTGTTAAACCCCCGAATCAATGAGGATGTATGCATCTTGGTTAAATATGGTAACAATACCTGTCACCACCTCCGAAATATTCTGTGCCTATTCTTGATTGAGGGCAAACACATGAGTTTAAACCCTGCCTTGATTGCTTTGTGAACCTGATGGTGTTGTAAAAGAACTACTCACTCATGACCTTTTGTTAGTTGGAACTGTAGGTTGACCCATTGGCTGTTGATATGATTAGTAGGCAGGATTCTCACTGGCTGCAAGTTGACTACCAGTTTCTATTTGGACTAAACTAGGACAATATTTCTTCACATGCCCTGGTCGCCCACAGTGAAAACACATCTGGGGTAGTTTACACGGACCACTATGGTAATTCTTGCGTTTCTTACATCTTTCCTTTCCTTGTCTCTATCCAAAACTTTGCGTTGATCCTTGAGTTAATGATGTAAACTGAGATGGCTTTTGACCATATAGGAAAAATGGAGGATTACTGATTGGACTAGTAGCTGAGCCACTACTACAACTCTTTTTGGATGGTTGTTCTACCTGTATACTTAGATCTTTTCTCTTCTGGAATATGCCTCGAGACTTCCTTTCCCTCACTAATTTCTTCGCCCTTAATGCTAACTGAATCATCTCCTTATAGTTTTGATTCCCTGTCAATGACATCCATTTTCTAATTGCAAAGTTTAATCCTTCCTCGAACTTAGCACATAAACTATCCTCTTTGCCAAATTTAGGTACAAATTCCACCAACTTTCTTAATTGAGTTTCATATTCGGTCACTATTTTCTCCATCTATTTCAGCCTCAGAAACTCTTGCTTCTTTTGATTACGATGGAAAGGGTTATAGTACTAATCTTTGAACTCTTGCTTGAACTCAACCTAAGTCAAAGGTTATGCGACCTTGCCTGAATATTTTCTCACCATGTAGCTGCACTATCTTCTAACAATCGTGTAACTACCTTTAATTTAACATCATCCTCTAATCCCATATCCTCTAAGTCTTTCTTCACTTTCTTTAACCATTTGTTGGCTACTATTGCATCAGTTGTACCACTAAATAGTACACTCTCAAGTTGTTTGATTTCCTTAATAATCTTGGAAAGTTTTGGAGCAGATCTAGATGGCTCAGCTACTGCTAGAGTTGCAGTAGTCTTGGATATGGGTAGGAATAAGGGTATGGATAGAGATGCGGTGTTGTCCCTAGTGGCCTTTGTGTCTGATAAGGCCATTGTGTATTCTAATATGTCGTAAAGGCTGCCTAGGCCTCTAAAGTTATAGGAGGAGGCATTCCTACTCTGGTGGCGGATATTGAGGAGGAGGTACTTGTGGTTCCTCAGTTTCAAGTGGTAGAACAAATGATGAACCATCTTGTTCCAAATATGGGTCAATCTCTCTCTGTGGTTTACCTCTTTCTCTACTAGACCACGGTGGCATTATTGCTACAAAAAGAATCCATGAGTTTAATATCTATATATATATAAATATATATATATATTTATTGGTAGTGATTAATTCCTAAAACTTGACTCACTCTTTGTTCACTGGGTACTTTTCAAAATTTTAATTTTAAAAAAATTAAATAAACTGTTCCAAGATACTTTTAAACACATTTCCAAAATAATTTTCAAAAACATAGGCTCTGATACCAATTTAATTGTTACACCCTCGATCGTAGGGTTCACACGTGACAATTACCACAGACCCTTGAGGCACATTCTTAACCCCCGAACATGTCTCTCAGGCCTGTAAGGCTGCTTGGGTACCTGTCCCTGAATGATTACTTATATAAACTTGTCTCTCTGAGACATTTCCAAATCATCTCCCAAACAATAGTTTACTTAATTTAAAATACATACAGGTTACATATCTAATTTCATTAGTTTACATTCATAAATAAATATATACAAAAGTTTCTCAAATAAACCCAGTGGACTATCTTACACAACTAGTGAGTCGAGAATAAAACTAATACCTGAGGACTCTACACCCCTGAATGATCACCACCACCTAGTAATATTTTTTGCTTCGCTCAAATTCTTGAGACTAGAGAGTAAGGGGGTGAGTATAAAAATATAGTTTATTAAAACATTTATTAATGCATATAAAACAATTCTACGTTAATAAAACATGGCCTGTTATACAAAATCATTGAGCTAGCTCCTTTTTCCAGTGATTACCTTGGTCGCAGTAACTCTGAGACCATTAGTGGGCTTTATGCACAAAAAACGATGCTTATTTATTAAAACAATTATTTAAGTATATAAAAATATATGCTTAATTTCTTAAATTGGTGGCCTCGAGTAGTCAAGTGGTGATATTCATGACTATCCTCTTTAATCCCATAAGTGGGCAACTTCATAATATCTACCCATATACTTGCCCTACCTATGATGCACTCACTTAGGTGGCCTCTCATTGGTCTGTCCCTAGGCGACTTTACTGTAGCTATAGTCATATACTAACTTGGCTCTCTGCCCATATCACTTATACAAAGCCATAATCAAATTCATTTACATAAATATTTATAATCATTTTATTTTCAATATCATTGCAAACCATGCATTTTCAATATCAAACTTGGCCTTCTGGCCATTCACATTTCAAATTAATAGAAATGTCATTCATGTATATTTCAAATCAACAACAATAAATCTATTTCTTATTTCATGAAACAATAAGTTTCATAAAATATTTTAAAAGCATGAAAATAAGTAAAATAGTTCCGCTTATTGCAAAATGGAAGGTATTCACTACCAATACTACTCCTTGCATCTAGTATATTTCTGTTTAGAGTGCTCGGCACCTATATTACACATATATAACATTATGAATTTCGAGATTTTAATTAATCAATATTTATGCATTAAATGCGATGTTTATGATTTTCGTATTTAAAATTCCTTAGTTTGACACATTTAACCTTATGAGACTTCCTATCAAAGGTCATTTAGTCGATTCTCAATAATGGAATCCCATAGCCGTAGTTATTCAAATTTTGGTATTTTCATCTAAAATTGTTATGCATGTTCCAAGTTTTATTTTACGCTTATTTAGCATTATATACTTTCTAATATCACTAATTAACTCATAACTACATTTCTTATATGTAATTAAACAGAAATTCTCTGGTGGGTTTATAGGCTCACCTCTAGCTTGTTGAAGTTCTTAGAAACTACACATTGTTGTTTAAACGTGAAAACCCCAATTTAATTCGAAACCCTAGCTCATTCACTGCCTCGCTTTGCTATTTCAAGCTAAATTCGATATCACATTGTTGAGGAAAAGATGAGGAGTCACATGAAAGGCAAAATCTGACCAAAATTTAGGTGATTGACTTTGATTTGTGAGAAAATTTGAGAGAAAGAGTAAAAGAGAAGTATTTTTAAAGAGAGAGCTAAATGGACGAATGAGAACTCCCCGAAATCATTCCCTCCCTTATGGGTATTTATAAATGTAAGTGAAATTATCAATTTGGCCATTGAATCTTACCCAAATGTGTGTAAAGTATCGATACTTTTGGGCTGGGTATTGATACCTTTGGTCCAAGTATCGATTCGTTCCTTAAGAATTCGATTCTAGATATTCCTTTGACTCTGAGTATCGATACATTTACCTTTATGCATCGATCTTTCTCTTTTCAGCGTATCGATAACTTTGTTAAAGGTATCGATCTTGTGACACCTGATTCATTCTAATACTGCAAATACATAATCACATATTCTACATACAACATTGCTCTTGTATTTACATCAAACTTAAA
>JAXCLQ010071396.1:0-12154 GCA_035584115.1 Cedrela odorata
ATAGTAAAAGGACATTTTGCGTTTCAAATGAATATTTGAAGAGCATCAATTGTGCTAAGTGCTACACCCCAAAAATCATGCATGCTGGTTGGAGGGAGAATTTTTGGTGGGGCTTTTATGTCTGATTGCAGAAGTGCAGAATGCACAAACTAGTCAAAGATGGGTCATTGAGAGCGGAGGACGTTGAAACTAGTTAGCGAGCGTGGGCGTTTGGGAAGGTTGACCCCCGAATAGACATATAGGGATCCTGCATGTAGGGATGGCAGTGGCTCGGGACGGGCTGGTGATGATCATCTCTGTTTCTGTCCTTGTTTTGGAAGTGATTCTCATCTTTCATTCGTCTTTGTTTTTTTAAAAAAAACTCATTCTTGTTTTGAAGTAGGAATTTTTGTCTTTGTTTATTAATATTAAATAAATAAATAAATAAAATTTATAAAAAAATATTAATATAATAAAATAAAATGTATAAATAAATTGTTTATTTAATTTATATACAAATATTAAAAAATTAATGTGTCAGTAAATTATAATCCTAATTTTTAATAAAATAACAAAATGAATTAAATTAAATAAAACCTGTAGAGTTTAAATAAATTGTGTTAATTTTCGTAGAAAAAATATTAAATCTTCTTATTAAATTTGTAAAAGAAAATGTTTTGTTTAGTAGATAAGAAATAAAACTTTGAGAGTTTAATTTTTTCTTTTGTTAATCTTGTATTAATATTTTTTTTTTGTTAATCTTGTATTAATATACTTAAATATTAACTCAATTATTATAATTGATCTTTTAATTTAATATCAATTAATTCTAATATTTTTATTTTGATAATTTTTTAGTTAATAAAAAAATGAATCTAATTATATGTATTAGTTTTATTTTTAATTTTAAATATATTATTTTATAAAAGGGGGGAGGGGTTGATGGTGGGTTGGTGGGATCGGGAATTGTCCACACCCCATTTTCAAATTCAGGGACAAAATTGTCCCCCATTCCCGTTTTTGAAGATTAATGCATGATGTTTCAAGTTCATTGCAAAGGTATTTCAAATTTTGTGTGCTTGTTTCAAGATTTGTGTTGGTGCTTCGAGTATAGTGTACAAGTACCTGCGTGAAAAGATACACTATGACATGGCTGTGTGCACCCTAAAATGATTCATTTCAACACTTCTGATGCATGTTTTACGTTTTGTATTTTTGTTACAAGTATATATTTCAACTTATGCGTTGAAGTTTCAACTCTAACATATGATGTTTCAAGTTCATTGCAAAGATATTTCAACTTTTGCTCTGCTTGTTTCAAGATTTGGAATGGTGTTGAGGGCACCCTATTTCAAGTTTCATATATTCATTTCAAGTTCTATTCATAGCGTTTCAAGTTTTATAATTTTTGTTTCAAGTCTTAGTCTTGGTGTTTCAATTTTTGTTTCATGGTGTTTCAAGTTTTACAATTTATGTAGACGCCCCGCCGCAACATAGCTCTGTGCACTCGGTTGAGAATTGTTTTAACTAAAAATATGTCAAAATTAAGGGCAATTGTTTGCAAAACAGGATTAACCTACATACTAATTTATGTCAAATAACAAATTTAGCTTAATTCATTTGATTACTTTATTTATTAAAATTAATTATATATAACATTGATTAACTATATGTTGTCCCATTAATTGTAGTAGAGGTGCATACTACCCACTTAAATTATGCCATCAACCTACCTTCTATCATTAAACCTTATAAATTAATACAATAACAACAACAAGAATAATAATAATAATAATAATAATGTAATAAAGATAAGTTTTTAATCGCATAATTTAATCGAGTTTATCATTAATTGTCTCTTTTATTCTAATATAGCTGTATGAAGTTTTGCTTTATTGACTGAAGTTTTGTGTACTATATGGGTATTACTTTTACATGTGTTTAATATTTTATGTTACATATATTACTTTCGACATTAATCATTTTAAGTTTAGTGTCAACCACGTTTAATCTTTGTCTATTTCAAGTTTTAGGTAAGAAATTTTAAATTTCATATTGTTATTTAGGGTTTAGGGTCAATAGTAACTGGTGGAGATTTGAGAAGGATTTGGATTTTCAAGTATAATGTACAATACCCATTGTCTATGGTACCCTGCTTCTTGTCTTACACTGGTTATTTCAAGTTTATTGTAAAGGCATTTCAAGATTCACATTGCTTGTTTTAAGATTTGCATTGGTGTTTCAAGTTTAGTGAATAGGTATAGATGTTAAAACACACCCTATGACATGGTTGTGTGAATCTCGAAGGATTAATTTCAACACCTTGCGAAAAATAAAATGACTTACAATAGTGCTTATTTCAAGTATATGTTTCAACTTTTACATTGGAGTTTTAAGTCCAACATATGATATTTCAAGTTCATTGTTAGGCATTTTAATTTTGGCGTTACTCGTTTCAAGGAGTTTCAAGTCTAGTGCACAGGTACCCAAATTTGCCGTTTCACCAAACTATTAGGTCTTTGGTAACATTGCTAATGACTCAAGACTAGTGTTTACTAAATTGAATACTTAGTTGTCTTCGAGGTTTCCAAGGGAGCATTACTATTTAGAAACCCTGCCCTTCCCACCTTAAGACTATGTTATGGAAACTTAAATCCTATTAACAACTCTCATTCACATATTCACGCCCTATAACCCACATTACTCTTTACACCAGTTGCTATATTTTTAAGATAATAGGTGGATGTCAAATACCCATTACAACACCTATAAATATTATTTAAATTTGCGTGTTTTCTATATAATGACCCATACTTAGTTAAATGTGTTACATTTAACAGATGATTAACATTTACCCACTTCAGATATGGATGTATTAACAAATTTGGGTATGAAAACTTTGCTCTTCAGAGATTTTACGAAAACCTACCAATGGCAATGAGTTTTCTCCCTATTATATAATTGGTGTTGGAGATATGCCCTGAAACCAATCGTATCATATAGTTCAGAGATATCATCCTTAGATATATATTTATTTCTGTAATTAATTTTAAATTAGTTTACGATTAATAAAAGCCATTTTATTAATTTAAATACATCCAAATCTGTTCCAGGTTGAAATGATGTTATATAGGAGTATAAAATTGCATGACTGATATGTTTGATGCTAATAAGGATTAGTATTGGATGCTAATAGTTAGGTGATAAGTCTCATATTACCAGAGCATAAACATAGGTAATACATTAGAGAACGTGTTACTGAACATGACCAAACATGATGAATCACATAGGTAATTATCGACAATCAATAATACGTCACATAACGGTACTAGTGTATCACTAGTCCTATGAACTAAGGTATCATGGCTGCCCTCCACACTGAGGTACATCGTTCACTTGTGTATATCCCATCGAGCTGGCCATAACTAGTAAAAGAAGGTTGCTAGTAATATGTTTAAGTATATGAGGACAAGTGATAACCAAGATAAAATCTATTGGCTTAGACATTGGAACTTGAGATCCTAGGTGGAACTATCATACATAAGAATAAAGTATTTGGCCAAAGCATGTATAACTAGAAAAGTGTTTTGCCCATTTATGAATCTTGTATATGATTGAGATTCTTATCCTACGATTGAGTTAAGGATTTGATGACACTATGACCCGCACTCGATTGAGAGTCGACAGTAGAGGGACTTTACTACATACACGTATGACTGTATGAGTTTATTCAGTATATTCACTCATCTGTTTAGGGGTCATGACATCTTACTAAAGGTCATTCATGATCATTGGAAACTTTGGATACAAAGAATTGTACCAAAGTGATACGAAAGAGTTCGCATTTACCCATGTCCAACTTACAATAAATCTAGGGGGTTATACACATTAGTCGATTACTTGATGATGATGCTAACTGCTATTGTACAATAATAATTGATTAGTTAATGATATTGTCCCGATATTTTGATCGAATAATAATTTTATTCTTTATTATAAAGAATAGATTTTCTGGCTAAGCATACTAGCACCGGTACGTATGAAAAATATTTCGATTGATTATGAGATAACATAAATATGATTTATGAACATGATATTAATATAAATAGATATAATACTTTAATATTGATTAAAATAATAAAAAAAATATCTATTATATTAATATAATAATATCTAACGTAATGATTATAATATTGTGTGTATATGTGTGTGTGTGTGTGTGTGTGTATATATATATTATTAAAGTAATAATATATATAAGATATATATATATACACACTCTCTCTCTCAATTAATACATATATATATATATATATTAATTGGATTAATATATATTATTAATACGTCAATTTGATTGATGTTTATTGATTCAATCAATCAAGTCATGACACATTGCTTTTGTTTAATTAATGAATTGAAAGGCAAGTTGGCAAGTGGATGAGTAGGACAACTGTACAGTAAGCAAGTGGGCAACTTGATTGCTGAAAAAGAAAGGCTTAAATGCTAAGTCAAATAGTTAAGCATATGATGCTAACATAACCTTTCCTCTTGTATGAAACCGAGAGTACTTCTTTTTTTTCTTTGTATTTTTTAGTGAGCACCATCCTTAGGAAGCTCGGTGTGTGTTTGGTTTTCAAGCAAAAACAGAAGAGAGAAGAAAGAAGCTAGAGAGAGAAAGCTTTGGTTTAACTTTGTGATATTAAAACTCATTGCTTGAAGATCCCATAATGAAACTTGAACTATCATTGTCAACTCGTCGTGTGGATACGTTTGGAGGTAAGTGAGTAGATTGGTTTGCTGTTTTAGATAACAAATCAGAGAAGTACGACTTCTCAACTTTGTATTTAAGTTTAAAAATGTTTTAAATCCTAAAATATACATATGTTCATATTTAGATCCGTTCAGGAGCCTTTCCGCACATCCGTGAGATAGGCGTGGCTTCCCTACGGCGGTTGCATGCCCAGGAATTGATCCCTCTCATCATGCTTCCGCTGCGAGTGCGAATGCAAAACAGAGCACGTTTCCAGATTTCGCCTTCAGTTGGCTCTCATTTTGACTCTATTGACGAAGCGGAAGCCTGGTATAGCAATTATTCAAGGAATTTAGGTTTCAGCATTGGAAAAACATCACAAGACCATAGGTATATTCATAACAAGGATTTAGGTCGAGTAAGTATATGAAAAAAAAAAAAAAAAGAACAGGTTAGACTACCGAGTGCAATTACTCGTGAGGGATGCACAACTATATTAACAGTGAAGTAAGACCTTAGCAATGTCAAATGGTGTGTCAAGGTTCTGTTATCGAAACTACTCACTTTTTGCCTTCTCATGATCATATCTAGTTTCTCTATTCCCATTGCTCTATTAGTAAGTCTGATGTTTTCATGTACAATCACTTGGTCGTATAGGTGTTAAACCTTTTCAATTTATGGATTATGTCACAGACCAATACGGAGGTTATGATAGGGTTGGATACACAAAAAAAATATATATATATATATATATATTTAGAATGAATTTGATGCGGTCTGTTGTAGGCAGATTGTTAACATAGATTCAGAAATGGCAATTGCTTACTTTTCAGCAAAATCAAATACACATCCTAGCTTGTTTTTACAATATACACTAGATGAAACAAATTGATTACGTCATATGTTTTAGTCGAACTACAATAGTTGGTGTGATTATAATCATTTTAGGGATGTTTTGGCAATTGATGCCATGTACAGAATAAATGTCTATTAAAAGCTATTTGTAATGCTTATTAATGCTAACCACCACTGCAGGACAACAATATTTGGTTTTGCCTTGCTTTAGGATGAAACAGTTAACAGTTACGCTAGGCTATTACAAACATTTATGCTAGTTGTTAATGGCAAGAAATGAAAGTCAATAATCATCGATGGTGACAAAGCAATGGTGAAAGCTATCAAAAGAATAATGCCTAAGAGTTCTTATTGATTATGCTATTGACATCTGGAGAGAAATGTATAAAAGCTTATGTAAAAGATGTGAACTTCACTAAGGCCTTTAAGGACTTCAAGTTGAGGATCATGACTTTCGAAGAGTTTAATCATCAATGATTCTTATTAGTAGACAAGTTTAATATACACTAAAATAAGTGGAAGATGACAGCTTATGAAAAGCATCACAAGTGGGCAAAGACATACTTGCAAGGGAAATTCTTTGTTGGAGTGTAAAGCATGTAAAGGTGTAAGAGTATGAATGCTTACCTCAATTGATTTTTTTAAAGTAAGTGCAAGCTTTTTGAGTTTGTACGACAATTTGACGATGTTGTTACTCGTGTTAATAATAACAAAGCTAAAGATTACTTTGAAAGTTCTTACAGTGTTCCGGTCATGTCTACACATCTACAAAGCCTTAAGAGACATGATGTATTAATGTACACATGGCATGTGTTTTATTGGGTAAGAGAACAGTTGTATTAGGAGCTATTATTAGTTCTAACCGATTGTAGTCTTTTTGCAAATATCCACACTAACTAAATTTTGCAATTCAACAAACCACAATCAATATGAACAGTTGTGTTAGAAACAACAATTGCTTGTGTTTGTTATTTGATTAATGCAGCATTCTATGTTGCCACACATTTTATTTGATAAAGACAGAACATATGTTGCATATTCCTAACAAAATGATTCTTGATAGATGGACGAAGAATGTAAAAATTGGCAAGGTGTGGAATTGAACTTGCTATATGTAAATGATACTGTCGTGAGGGAAGCTCGCTTTAGCAAACATTCTTCATCTCATTACGTATTTACATAATTACATATTCCATTTAAAACGAACATTTTTCATCTCAAATATAACAAAAATATGCATAACACGTTAAACAAAATTCTTACTAGCTCGCAAGTCCTGTATTTATCACGAGACTTGATTAGGTCGGATTAAATATTAACTAATGACTAGAACCATAAAAATACATTTTTTTATTTATAAACTTTACACATCGACCATATTTTCAATAATCATTTCATTACTTAATATTGGCAAATAAACATCAAAATCCTTAATTTTCATACCATTTTCAAAACATGCTTAGATATCGTATTATTTCAAAAATAATACAAATACATACATAATTTGCTTACTTCTAATCCTGATACCATAAGTATATTTATATGTCAACGACTCGTACTAATTCCTTTCTCTTTCTCTTTTTTTTTATTTTTATTTTCCTTCTTTTCTCCTTTCTTCTATTACATTTTTTTTCTTTTCTTTCTTTCTTTTATTTCCTTTTCCTACGTAAATGTATGGGTTTAATTAAGAAATTGAATCATTTCTTTATTCCCTATTTACACTTAAATGAACTTCATCCAATACTTCTTGTTGTATGCTATCATCTCTAGGTATACAAAGTCTTCTCTCAAAATACAACGCTCCATCCTTAGTTATTGCAAATCCCATTTTTCTACCTCTTGGAACTTCTTCTAAAACCTTTTCAAGTACTGGTCCACTTTCTAAACACCTATCTTGAAGATTTCTGACTCAAGGCATCAACTACTATATTTACTTTCTCAATATGGTAATTAATTGTACAATCATAATCTTTTACCAATTTCAACCATCTTTTTTACCTCAAATTTAACTCTTTCTTAGTGAATAAATATTTTAGGCTTTTGTGGTTAGTAAAAATTTGGCAAATTTCCCTTTACAAGTAATGCCTCCAAATCTTTAAGGCAAAAATCACCACTGTCAGTTCTAAATTATAAGCAGAGTAGTTCTGCTCATAATCTTTAAGCTGTCTAGAAGCATAAGTCATAACGTTCCTGTGTTGCATCAATACACAACCTAAACCCTTCCTTGAGGCATCACTATAAATCACATATCCCTCGCTACTAGATGAAATTGTCAAAATCAACATTGTTACTAAGTGGTTCTTGAGCTTTTGAAAGCTTCTTCACATTCCTCACTCCATACAAATTTTATATCTTTTCAAGTTAATTTGGTCAAAGGTGAAGCCAACCTAGCAAAACCTTCCACGAACCTCCGATAATGTCCAACTAATCCCAAGAAACTTCTTACTTCTGTGACTGTTGATAGTCGCTCTCAATTAACTATTGCTTCAACTTTAGTCGGATCCACAGTTATTTCATCCTTGTTCATTAAATGCCCCAAAAACATCATTTGTTTTTACCAGAACTCACACTTCTTGAATTTCGTGTACAATTTCTTCTTCCTAAGTGTTTGAAACACTATCCTCAAATGTTTTTTATAGTTCTCATCGTTATTTGAATATACCAATATATCATCGATAAATACAATCACAAATTGATCCAAATATGGCTGAAACACTCTATTCATTAAATCCATAAAAATGGTTAGGGCATTTGTTAACCGAAAAAGTATTACCAAAAATTCGTAACGGCCATATATGTTGGTGATGTATGCCTTAAAATTATTCGTGTTGTCGGTTTTTGGCATATTGTATTGGATTTCTATTGTAATATGTACTGTACATATTTATTAATAAAAGAAATTATTTCAATTCATGTGTGTATGCTACTTCTTCTATCTATACATACTAATGATAAAATATGTATATGAATTATTCAAGATAATTAGATTATTCAAATAATTCTCTACATATCAATATCGAATGGGTATCAATATCGCACAGTTAGGCACACTGAATGTCTTCGGTAAATATCATGTAATTATATAGTCATATCATTATAACATTAGTAGAATAACAGTTAGAGAATTATTTTTTGAACGTAACTAAAGCTATGATGAATCATACGAAAGTATGTTATCAATAATTCATCATATAATTATACTAGTGTGTTAGCTACTCCTTAGACCTGAGAGACATCATAGTTATTGATCGGTATAGAAGTACATGATTCATATGGTGTATAAATGCGAAACTAATCATGTTTTGTACACAGAAGCCAGTTTGGCCATGTGTTATTTATATTAAGATCCAAATGATTGTCAAATGAAATTTGTTTACTCGATAAAAAGGATTACGAGATTCCATTTACTCAGTCCAAATTCAAGTTCCTAGATGGATATTAGTAAACTAGTGAAAACAAAGTTTTTGGCCAAAATATAAATGTCATACCAAGAGATCGTAGTGACAAGTTCAGCACTTATTAACTGATTATTCACATATAATTGAATTTAGGGTTTTGAAATTTGTGACCCCTATTTTAGTTGAGATTAAACAAATAGAAGAAGATTATTTATATGGAATGTATAATTAAATATAAAAGATTCAATGAATATTTATTTCATTGTAGTTAAGGACTATGGCGGTTGTTAGACGTTAACCATAGTTGTTAAGCTTTCGAATTGTTTGAAACGAGCTCGATAAAATCGATTTCAGCGCACAGGTAACTCTACAGTAAACCTAAGAGGTCACAACCAATAACTTGTATTCTTTCTTGTTATGAGAGAAATTAAATATTATCCGTAAAAGAATTAGCACTCTCGGAGATAATATTTGGTTAAAAAGTGTAAAAGATTTACGCATTAAACAATTTAACAAATTCGAGAGTTTCATAAATTGAGCCGAGTATAACTTAGAGTAAGTTATAATATTTCTTTAATATTTAGATATAAAATATAATTAAAATAAGTTTGGTCAAAATTGGTTTGACTAGCTTAAGGGCCATTTTGTATTAAAAATTCTAAATAAGGGCAAAATAGTTATTTCTCTTGTTACTATTAGAAAGCTTCTAAGAGAAGCTTTAGACTCATTTATCTTTGACTATATTGTCAAGGTAATTTTAGTAATCAGGTCAAAAATATAAATATGAATAATTTTCAATTATTTTGTAATTTTTGATATAATATAAAAAATTAGAAAAACTCTCGTTATCTATTTCTTTTAATACATACAATCAAGCTTAGGAGCAATATTTTTTATTTGATTTCTTGGAGACTTTGTGATTTCAAAGTTTTTTTCATCAATCCCTAGCTAATTGTTAGCTTAATTTCATTCTTATATAATTAATTTTGTGAAAATAAGCATGACTTGCATATTTTGAAGTTGTAAACCTTAAATGTCATGTAATCACTTCATCAACACTTTCAATACCGACTACAAAAAGTAGTCCTTGGCACATGCTTATTCTTAACTCTAATATGGTAATAATCTGATCTCAAATCTATTTTAAAAAATACCCTCGCTCCCTACAACTGATCAAACAAGTCATCAATTTGAGGCGAATGATACTTATTTTTTATTGTGGCTTGGTTCAATCTCCGGTAATCGATATACAATCTTAAGGTGACATCTTTCTTTTTAACAAACAACACCAGAGCATCTTAAGGCAAAACACTAAGGTGTACAAAACCCTTATTAAACAATTTTATATTATAAGTATTTTCATAATGGCTAAGTCAGTTAATGTCACCAGCACCCTCGGTGACTTGGATCCATAATGTAATTACATATTCTGTTTAAATCAGATATTTTTTATCTCAAATATAACAGAAATGTGCATAGCACGTTAAACAAAATTTTTACTAATTTGCAAATCCAGTATTTGTCACGAGACTCGGCTAGGTTAGATTAAACATTAACCAACGACTAGAGCCATAAAAATGTATTTTTTTTATTCATAAACTTTACACATTAGCCACATTTTCAATAATCATTTCATAACTTAATATTGGCAGATAAACATTAAAATCCACAATTTTCATACCATTTTCAAAGCATGCTTACATATCGTGTTGTTTCAAAATAATACAAATACATACATAATTTACTTATCTCTATTTCTAATACCACAAGTATATTTCTATGCCAACGACTAGTACTAATTTCTTTCTCTTTCTCCTTTTCCTTTTTTTTTTCATTCTTTTCTCCTTTCTTTCCTCACGTTTTCTTTTTCTTTTCTTTCTTTCCTTCTTTCCTTCTTTCCTTCTTTTCCCCAATTCTTTTAAGTAAATGTATGGGTTCAATTAAGAAACTGAATTATTTCTTTATTCTTTATTTACACTTAAATGAAATTGATGGTTAAGATGAATTCTCCTTTAATCCAATGGCCAAGATTATTGCCACATATTTTTCACTTTACTTAGCCCACATTCATCCATATCTAAAACTAAAACACTTGTCAAAAAATGATATTAAATGGATATGTGAGATTAAAACAAATGGATGGTTAAGATTAAATGATAATAAATAGGTCAGAAAAAAAATGGGCCAGAAAAAAAATGGGCCTAATTTCATACTTGAACCTAACAACTCATTTCTCACAATTAAGAAAATCAATCCAAACACTATTCTTAAACCCAAAAAAAAATAAAAATTCAATCCTACACCAAAATCTTAAATTTCATGAAATTTTAATTAAATAAATAAAATCGAAGTATATAATTAAAATTTACAGATGTTACATTTAATCTTCAAAAGCTAGCACCAGATTAAAATTACAAACAACAACATGAATATGGTAGACATCCTATAATCAAAACTAACTACGCAGTAAGGCTTTTGTTAAAAACCATGTATATTGAGACAAAAATGTAAGACATTTCGTTAGTTGTGACTTTTTTTGTTAATCATATGAAAAAATTGATTTTCACTTATTACGTCATATTTTCACATGGACTTGTTAGTGTTTTATATTCACCATCTTTCTATTAAAAATATAAGTATATTAACTAAGTCCTCTTACCAATAAAACATATCACTTGCTAGGATGTTTCGATGCCAGCCTAGCTAGTGGTTTGTTGGACTTTCGAGGAGGTCGTCGGGGTTTGGGGGTTGGAAAGTTTGCCAACTTTGTCAGGATATCATGTTGGGTACGGGCAATTTGTTGAACCTCTGCTTGTTTTAAGTTGATGTCGAGTTCATAGTTTCTAGGAAATGGTGAGCTCAAAATTCTAACAAGTTATGCTATGATGCCCTAATAAGTTTTTAATGGTAAAAATATTATATTAAGTCGTGTGAAAAAAATTTAGTTAATAAAAAAGGACCTTATACGTTGGGTTAATTATGATACTCATTGGCATCATAAACATGATTACGTATGCCTCGTAGTCGTATCACCAAAGCGGACAATGAAACTTGAAAATTGTATATGGGGTGTTGCCATTACTTGTATGCCTTCTTCAAGGACTACATCTAGGGATTTTACATGGATGTTAGTTACATAGAAATACTTATTATAATGCGCAGATGACCTTCT
>JAXCLQ010071397.1:0-12151 GCA_035584115.1 Cedrela odorata
GGTGGAAAGATTTGATAAACAAGAAAGCTTAAGTGTTAAGCTAATAGATATATGATATATATACGTAATGTTATTTTGAGAAATACACTTCTCTGTTTTCATTTTTCTTCTCTGTTTTTGAAAAATCAAAAAAGCTTCTTCTTCTCCTTCAAACCGTAAGCTGTTTGAGGAAGCAAGCTTAGGAGAGTTTGGTTGTGAACCAAAGCAAAGACAAAAGAGGGAAGTAAGCTTGGGATGTGAACTGAAGCTTGAACAGAAGAGAGAGAAGGGGAAATTGTAGAGAGAGAAAGCTTGGAGAGCTTGTTGAAGCTTAAACCAGAGCTTGTAATTCCCAAACAAGCTAGAACCGGCTTCATCACACTGACATGTGGACCACCTGAGGGAGCAAATTTGTTGTTATCCCAGATTGCAAGGCTAAAGGTGAGTAATCTTTATTTTTGAACTTGAACAGAGCATGTTTTTGTAAGCTGTAACATGCATGTGTGCATATTAAGATCGGCTGGGTGCCTATTTCGCAAGTTCATTAAGATTGCCATGGCTCCTTTGCAGTGGTTGTACGCCCAGAAGTTACTTTCATGCGTCGCACTTCTGCTGCTCACGAAAACAGAGCATGCTCGTTCACTGTTCCTTTCAAGTCTAAAAGACTCAGTAAGTGGATGCTAATATAATAAAATATTCAAACTAGAAAATTAAAATTTTCCATAAATGAATTAAACTCAGAATATATATATTTCGCATTATATTTGAACTTTTTTGTAATTAATTCATTGTGAAACTGTAAGGTCATGAAACTAAAATTTGCATCATATACAATACTTTTTGCGGTGACTACATCAACTTCATCACTATCTATGCCTTCACAAAATTTCTCTGGTATTTAGAGGCGTTACGTATTGTCATTCTCCTAAATACATCTCTATACAACTCTAGTATCTAAGGGCGTTATGTATTGTCGTCTCCTTAGATACATCTCTGCAATCTCTGGTGTCTTGGGACGTTACGAATCGCCGTCCCCCAAGTCACCATCACTACTCTCAAGAATGTAACATCTGAGGCAGAGAAATCCAAGGGCGTTACGTATCATCGTCCCCTTGGTTCTGAATCAATAATTATTCATGTGCACATGATCATTAGAGATAACACAACTTAAGGATACACAAGTCATATCAGATAACAATATTAAAATTTTGCTTTAATCTCATGAAATACTTAAATCATATATATATATATATATAAGTCAACTTTCTATCTAAATATCTCTCTCTTTATTACATGTCATTTTTCAAATCGCATTCCATGACTTGACAATATTTCGACTTACTGTCAACATTCTCGAAGACGGTTTTAACAACTACAACAATTGTGTCACTTAATGGTCTATGGCCAAGTCAAGTTTTAGAATTTAATTAATTATTTACTATATATATTTCAACATTCAATTCGAATAACAATTTTACATTCACATTTTAACTTAATGAAATACATTATTTATATATGCTCAATAACTCATCTTAACCTCATTTCTCAAATTAACACGGACCAAAACATGATTCATGGCCTCACAACAATCCAACACATCTACAACATTCTTATCATGTCACAACTTATAATTCCACAATTTCATCATTCATCACAATTGTGTAATAATCAAATAACTTAACACAATCATCGAAACTGTCACACCTCGACCCTAGGGTCCACCTATGACAATCGCAATAGACCCTCATGATACACCCTTATATCCAGGATATACCACAAGAGCCTATAAGGCTATTAAACCATTTACTCAACTTTCAAAAATAATTTATCAAAATAAATTCCCATCTATGGGATTATATCAAAGAATTGATCTCCGTGATCAATTCATCCACAACGTATAAAATTTATATAAAAATATCAAATCAAAGATATTACACATGGGTTGAACAAAATAATAAGTTTTTTTATAAAGTCATCAGAGTTCACAGCTTCTTTTTTATAATCCAAAACCAAATCCATATCCTAGGAAATATATATTTATCCGAAATAATACAAATTCAAAGGTTTTACATATCCAGTGGACTTCAATAACACAAGTGAGTCAAGGGAGGAATAACCTACCAAGTGCGTCGAGTGCACTCTACTGCCACTACAGTCCAGCGAGAACTAATGCTCCTAGCCTGAAAGCTCAAATTTTGAGAGGTGATTATACAACTATACTCAGTGAGTAAATAAATACATACCGATATACATACATGCACATGCATTTCCAAATACAGATATTGGGATTAATTTCACAATGTATTGAAAATACATATATACATATGTCCATGCAAATCAATGATCACAAAGCATTTCATTGGTCTGCAATAGTTTTAAAACATAATTAATCAGGCTGGCCATATGTCCTTGACATGCTACCTTGGTCGGGACAAAATCCGTAACCATCAGTGGGCTTTACATGCATAACCCATATGCAATAAAAATTTATCAAATAGAAAATCACTCTCATGCTTTGTAAAATCATTTATTTTCTTAGAAAATATGCGTTTATAAAACTAAGCCCGCCTCATTGATGTTGACTCCAAGTAGTCGCTTGGAGATATGAGCGACTATCCTCGTAATTCGTCAAATTCATGAGATCTTTATCAAGCCGCTAAGACTTTCCATAGGGTCCCATGGCAGTGAGTTTTTCTAATTTACATTTTCGTCAAAAACAAATTTAGTCATTCCAAATGATATCTAGCATGTATATGATCATTATATAATTCTAGTTAACCTCAAATTGACACAAATATCATTTCTTATGCGAAAATTAACTTAAATCTGGCATGAACAGTGAACCCTAGGTTTTTAACATGCTCACATTCTAAAAAATTTAACTTCTAATGAGTTAATAGACCTACCTTTAGCCTGTAGATGTTCTCATAAGTTCACATTGTCTTTTAAACCTAAAACCCCATTTCAATTTGAAACCCTAATGTGGTCACTGCTTCTTCTTATTGTTTCAAGCCAAATTCGGTATCATATTATTGAGGGAAGGATGAGGAATCGTATGGGAAGCATAAATTGGTCAATACCTTAAAGTTTAGCTTTGATTTGGGGAGGAATCCGAGAGAGAGGGTGAGAGAATGTGTTTTAGTGAGAGAGAAGGGAAAAACAAATGAAGAAGGCAATGGGGTCGATCTCCCCTTCGTGGGTATACATAAATGAGTGTGAAATGACTCATTTGCCCGTAAATTTTACTCTATTTTGCCTAAAGTATCGATACATTTAAATGAAGTATCGATTCTTTTGGTCTATGTATCGATACCTTTGAGTTTAGGTATCGATTCGTTTATTAAAGGTTCGATTTTGGGATTTTCCTCAACCTCGAATATTGATACATTAGGCTTCAGGTATCGATCCGTTTGATCCAAAATGTGTTCTTAAGCTACTGTCTTACAAAGGATCGATACTTTCCTTCATAAGTATTGGTCCATTTGATAGGTATCGATCTGCATCCTTAGTGTATCGATACATTCAAAGAATGTATCGATACTTGCATTCTGAGTATTGATCTATTCAATGCTCATAATGGATTTTGACATTCTTTTTTCATTCCTTGGCACCAATTTCGTCTACCTTTTGGGGGCTCTGCCCCTAATTCCCAGCAAGAGCGCTACCCCTTAACCCCGCTCGCTAACCGGCTAGCGAGATCACCGAATGCTTTAGTGTAGGGCAACATTCCGTAATTCAACTTATGAAAATTCTAAATCACCATATCACATTAATTATACTCATATCATTTAACTTATCATATTCATATTATTGAACAAAATTTAAATTCACCTAAGCTTTGATACTGTGTCAACTAACCATTTTCATGCATGTGTACAATAAATATCATATAAATGACTATTTTACCCTTATTCTCAAAGAATAGGGTTTACAGAAACTATATTTTCAACATTAAAACATTCACAACATCTTTAAATGACAATTTTTGTAACTATATTATTTATAAAATCTATAAAGTACTATCCAAGGAAAACTTTTTTTTAGAGAAGTTAAGTAAACTTCTAACCTACACCACCCAAATCACAACTCGTATATTCACAATGTCGCAACACCTTAACATTTCCGAATATATGCCACCATATTCAACATAAATACCATTTTATAAAGCAATCATCAATGAAATTTTAAGAATTAAATCAAATTCTTTATGACATATATTCTATCTTAAAGTGCAAATAACTATTCGAAAAACATAACTATCCACTCTTTTATGCTCCTCAAAGTTCTGCTAGAGGTTATACGCAGTAGCTACATAAATTCTCAAATGTATATGTATAATATATCATGCATTTATATATATTGTCAACTCAATGCTACATTACCTCTATATTAACTTTATAAACAAAAGTGTAAATAAATATTAATGCCACAAAGGCCATTTCCATAATTTAAACATTTTAATATCTTTATGAAGTAACCATATAACAGGGCACTAAGCACTCTCAATCATTTCACACAAACTTAGCCTACCAAAAATCGCAACTAGTTAGATTTTTCGCCGAGATTCAAGCTCCGTTCAACAATATATATATATATATATATATACCTCAGCACTTTTATCAATTCTAATGGGGTTTTTTAAAACTAGTAAATGTAAGTTTATAATCATTGAAATAACATTATTCCACTCATCGGTTATGATATAACCAAGTCGTATCAAAGCGCGGCGGTGGGCGTTCCAATCAGCGATCTACAATAATGGCTTATGTTAGGTTTTATGATCATCATTGAATAAATAAATAAATAAATAGATCTATACTTTACTCCGATAAAACTAAGGTAACTTAAATTACTACAGAATCTCGACTGAAATTTTTATTCCAGTTGACCCAAGTAAGGTTTACCTGTACAGTGAGTAACTTTAAACTCGCGATTTGGACAATGTATCATAACCTAAATTTTTGGTAGCACACTCTATTATAAGTTTAATCTCTACCACACTTTATAGATTCAGGTTTTGGATCTGACTACTCAAGTTATGAACACCTAAGTGATGTTTACTGCATAATAAGTGACTTTAAACTTGCGATGTGCTAAATCAACTATGTATCACAATCTATATTTTTGGCAGTAAACTCTATTATGAGTTTAATTTCTATCACACTTTACAGATTTAGATTTTAAATTTGATCGCTTAAGTTATAATTGATTTTCGACACATGACGCAATGAGATAGGATGCGACTCTACGACAGAGCAACCATATTCCGAATTTTTCTGGGAGTTCATCACTGAATGTCTTGACCTAATTTTCAACTACATCATCTATATTTATGTCTAGTTTCCATAGAATTTTGTAGCTCATCAATTTGAGGCTCGAAACTCGTTCAATTTCTATTTTTCCAAACCCTATTAAGGGATTTTAGCAATTTATACTCACTCATTTTTACTCGCGAAACGCATTGTCCTTATTTCGCTCAACTCGGCTACCCCTGTATCATGTAATCACTCTTAAATTTCCATTTTTCACACATCAAACAACCAAATCACAGCCAAGTAAATACCCATGTTATATATCTACCGTTCTATAATTATAAATCAACAATAACATATATATTATATGCACTCCATTCACAAATCAAGTATATATTTCAAAACCATAACCAAACATATACATACTCACCACTTTTGCTGGAAAATAAGATTTTCTTTCTTCCATCTTCTCCGTTCACATCACTATATCTCATTCCGACATTTCATAGAGCATGTGATACCTTCTATTTTCTTTCTTTTGCTCTCTCTTTTTTCTTCACTACAATTTCTTTATTCATAACCAAATTCAAATCAATGCTAGCAATATGTAATATACATACACATCAAATGAACAACTAACCTATTATAACAAAAAATATGCAACAAATTGTTCTTCATCCTCTCTCTCTTGCGAAATGCATCTTCCCCCCTTTCTTTGCTGAATTCATCTTCTCTTTTCATGGGTTTGGCTTCTTTTTCTTCTTCTCGGCAAATTTCTTTCTCTCTTGCATGGGTTTTTCCTCTTTCTTCTTGATTCTCCTCTCTCTCATGAATTTTTCCTTCATCCTTGCTTAAATTGCCTTGAATCACTCTCCTTCCTTCACTTCCGTTCTCTCCCTTCTCTTGCTTGCCGTCTTATTCTTCTTCTCGCCTCACTTACTTGCCGTATCCTTCTTCTTCTTTCTCCACCAAGAATTAGCCAAGTCTTTTCTCTCTCACTATCAGCCAAGTTTTCTTCATCTTGCTCTCTCTTTCTCCCTTGATCGACCAAGCTTCCCTTCTTAGTTCATCCTTCACTCTTTTTCTAGCCAAAATACTTTCCTCTTCCACGGGATTTCTTCTCACCGTCTCCTCTTTTCTCCTTTGTCTCACACGGGTTTTACTCTTCCTCTTCTCTATCTCTTTCAATTTTTAATAAGTTAAAATGTTAAAAAAAGGCAAAAAATGAAGCAATTAAAAAGAAAATGGGCTACTTAAATATATGTATAGGTCGACCATGCTTACCTTTGGGCTTTGGTTTAATTTGTTTTAATTTTTTTGGGCTTGAACGCTTGCTTTGATTTAGGCTTACATCTAATTCTTATGGGCTTGTATTAATTTTGGGCTATTTGTATTTATTCCTAGTCAACAATTTTTTTTTCATAGCCCTAAATACATCCTTATTTACATATATTATTATTTTATTTTATTTTCTTCTTTTAGTACTCAATGTAATATTGCTATTATTGCGAAAAAATGTGATCATGACAAAAGTAGAGGATGTAAATGCCCAAAATTTTAAAAAATAAATATTGAAATGCAAGAATCCTGTATAAAACATAATAACCAAGGGATGAAAATTAAAGATCAAATCAGGTTATAAGCATCCAACATAAACATTGCCTAAGAATTTATATATCAAACTATGTATCAAAATGAAAAATAAATCCAAGTTTGTGAAAAACATCCAAATGTCAAGGGTAAAAAAAATTCCCACCTCATAAAGATCCAACCAAGCTAATGATTATGTGTGGAGCATCTCAAAGATGCAGGATGTATAGTTTTGCACTTCTTGGTAGTGCGAAGAGGCAGAATATCAGAAGCTTGTGGCTGTGGGTCTTGGACTGATACACCAAGAGTAATAACCATATGGTTTGAATCATTACTTAGAGAAGCAATTGAACTTGATACGGTATGTTAGCAGTAAAAGCCTATGATGTCACAGCGGAGGCAGAGGCTGGGGCAACTGAAACCGATGAAACAAGGGCTATTGCAATAGATGGAATATGAGCTGTGGGCTATGAATATGGAGCAAAAGAAGTAAGATATGTTGTTGAAGCTCGAGTGACTATGAGTTCTCAATGCGAATGAGACATTATATTGTCTCGACGTGTTGCTCAAGAATAGACACCTTTCATGCATTGATTTTTCGAAACTCAATATTCACAAATTCTTACTATGCCTTATCTACTATTGAGGGAGTCTGAGGTTTGAAAGCAGTTGAAGTGCATTACGGTTCCTTCTCAAGTTGTGAAATGTGTAATATTAAATAAACTTCTTTGACATGCCCAAAAATTTCGGCACAAGAGACAAACTTTTAGACTCAACTTTGATATTATATTGATCCTTCAACTATCCATAAATCAATGATGGTAATATGATAGCATTTCTCGTAAGCTTACTACTTGCATGGAAGACTATAATAGAAAATAAATGTCAGCCTAAATCCAAAAGATGTTTCTTATTGATTGCGAGCAACACTTGCTCAAGTTCTTTTGACACCATTGTATAGTGTAAAGTAGGCGACCGATTTGTAATGTCAATTGAGTTCAAGGCTGAGTATAAGGTGGTTATTAAGGAAGCTCACAAATTTGTCTAATAACCTATGTTGCAACAGACCTAGTAAGTTCCGAAGTCATTTCATTGGTTGAAAAAGCTGGTGTGCTCATCGAATTTGCTTTGTCAACATTATTACTTTCAAAATATTTGTTAATCACAAATGTTGAAAAATAAAATAAATGCTCTTTTACTTACATAGTATTATACCACTGAGAATCTTGCAAACCTATTTCGGTAAATAAGTTCACATAAAATTCATATACAATTATGGCTACATACTTTGTAACTCAAGTAACACTCCCAAATAAATTCTTTTCCATCAATACTTCTACAACACCACATTCTCTAAATTGTTCTGACTAAACTACCCTCTCGCATACAAATTTTCTTTTATTCATAATAGAACATAAATTTTGATTATCTACATTATAGAATCTCTCTAAAAAAGTATTGAAAACATGAAGTTAAGAGTGTAAGAATACCTGTTTCCTTTTTCTTTTGTGTTGAATAGAAGGAGTAGCACAAGAGAATTGAGTTCTGACCTTGATATTGGAATCATTGTCTACATAAGGTTTGGGTTTTGTTGGAATGGAAGGTAGAGGTCTTGCATTGTCCTCTAGAGCATCATCATCATCATCAGAATCTTAAACACCAAGTTCAGATGATATCGTAGGTAGTGTAGGTTTATTATGTTGCTTTGTAACTTTCACTTTTCGGCGTTGTGAAGTTGAAATAGAAATTTTAATAAGTGGTCATGTAATATAAATTTCAAAAATTATTTTTTCATCGGAATCAAAAGGCATTATATCTGAGAGGTTCGATAGAGGATCTGGTCTCTTTGATTCATTGTTGGAACAAGCAATAGAATTACATTGTGGTTTATGTAAAGACCATCTCGAGAAATCGATTGGTGGCGAAGGACACTTGGTGGTGACATCTTTGGAGGTTTGAATAACTTTGGGTTTCAATGGGCTGTTGCATGTCCTCACCATTTATGTTCCAACAAACAAACTACTTATGCCTTATCTGTTGGGTGTGGATTTGAAAATTCAGATCTAGTGAAATTAGACACTGCTAATAACCTAGTTGATATGTTGAAAAAACCAATGACTAAAGCAAAGCTTAAGCATTGTATGGAGATGATTAATCTTACTGGTTGATGTTTACATAGTGACCGAGTGGTGTTAAACTTGCTACTGTTTTGTAGTAAGTGAAAGTAGGTGTAGAAAGCCTACTTGTGTTCTGTTTTTTAAAGTAAACTTGCCCTAGAAGGTTTGTTGATTTGGAAGGAATGAAAGCTTGTATACTGTGTGTGTAAAACAAAATGAAGGTGAAGATTTGAAGAAGTTAACTCAAATTTCTTCAGTTACAATTTTGTTTGATAGTTATACTTTACATGTTAAGGGTAGTATGATAGTTGTGCAAATGAAATTAATACACTTGTAGTTCATTGGCTTTAAATAATGTAATGTTACAATTTATTTGTAAGGTTCTTAAAACAGATTAATAAAAGGCTTTTCTTTATTCTTGTTTCTTCCTTCTGCTTCTATTTTCTTATTAATTCTTGAAATATTTTGAAGCTGTTGTTTGTTCATGTTGGGTTGAAATTGAGATTCAACATATATGAATGTAATTACAATTTAACTCAAGTTCACAATATTAGAGGCTAGATTAGATGAAAAAGAAAAAAAAATTATTAATATTGGTAGCTGAGTGGGCATTGCGGCTGTATATTACGATCGGGCAATAATTTCATAAGCATGGACTTATTGACTGATAGATTGAATTCTCTCATCTCTGATATATATTAGTTGATGTATTGGATTTTGTCTATTATTTACCCCTTCACATGTACCAACTAATACTTACGTCAAGATTTTACCCATCTTTTCGCTTATTAAAAGTGTAGATAGGATAAGTACACAACAACGTTTGAAAGTGTAATAAAGAAATCAATTTTTTTAAAATTTTAGATAGTAATAATAGAACAATTTTATCACGTTATTATATTTAAATTATTTAATTCTATAAATTAATAATAAATTATAAAATTATTTATTTTCTTTTTTTAACTTATTTATTAATTAAATAATTCTACTTCATTAACATAATAATATAATAAAATTATTCTACTTAAAACTCTGTTATTAACTAAAGGCAAAAGCTCACAACAAAGAACTAGAAAATGCTAGTTCCAAAGTTTCACGTTACATGGATAAGAAAACAAAAAGCAAGAAAAAGCTAGTTACAAAGTTTCACGTTATAAGGATAAGAAAGATAGAAGTGATAAAACCCACGAATCTAGATGAATTCTCGGATCTAGAGCAACAAACCCACTCGTTCAATAGTTTTAATTGAGTCACTGACATTCTCAAAGAAAAACAGTGGGCGAATTTTCTATAAATAACTATTGTTTTCATTTTCTATAACCCTTCAACTATTCTGTTGGGATTGTGATACTACGAATTACATACTCCCCAATAATTTCTGATAATGTAAGGATAACATACATTTTACTAGGGACCTCACATATTTATGCCTTTGCATTTCCTCGTATAAAAAACCATCGGAGAAATATTTATGTCATATCAATCAAAAGTTTTATAACTAAACACAAGTGTGAGCTTTACCACTTCTCAATTTAATTATTTGATAGATAGAGTCATCTCAAAGTTTAATTTAGTAGAAGTAAAATGGTAATTAGAATGCAGGAGATGGTTCTTCAAGCAAAGCAAATTATTCTAAAATGATCGTCCACTAAGGTGCCGCAATTCTTGTATCAAAACCAACCACATTAGATGTCTCAAAAGGGCATTTTGCTATTTATGTGGGAGATCAGGAAGAGAAGAATAAGAGTTTTGTGGTGCCAATATCTTATTTGAAGAATCAATTATTCCATGCATTGTTGAGCAAGCTGAAGAAGAGTTTGGTTTCGATTATAGAATGCACGGTCTCACCATTCCTTATGCCAAAGATGAATTTATCAGTCTCACCTCTTGTTTAAATCGTTCATAATGGTCGGCGCTCGAGTATACATAGCTTTTCATTAACGAGGTTGACTCTTTTTATTTATTTTTAATTATCTTCATTTAGTATAGGTTATCATGTTATACTTATTTTCACGGACTTAGAGTAGTGGTGTGCCACAACATGCTAGCAAGTTGAGTCATGTGTGGGCTCTTATATTTTAGCCAAGCAATGCTAGTACTAAGTATCCTAGTGATGCACAAAACAAGAGTTTGACTAGGCGGCAAACTCCGATGTCCGTAGGAAGCCAAGGATGTTAGTTTCAAACTATAAAATGAGTGTTTGGCAGCATATTGCCATCATTTATGAGAGAGTCTAGAGCAAGTTGAGTTATACTCATTCTAGAGAGAGAAATTTTTAGAGAGAGAAAGTCTAGGATTTTCGAAAGGGCATTCACAAGGGTGTTGTGAGTGGTCTTGTTCCATTTTTAAAGTGTTTAATAAAAAGGTTGAGGGCTGTGGCCTTCGTAATTTACATATTGCTTGTGTTGTGTGGTTGTGTTGCTTTGCTTTTTGCTTGCATTGCTTTGGTTGTGCTTGCTTGTGTAGGAAATTGTGTGCGAAAAAAGTGTGTGTTGATCAAAGGTGTTTTTAGCATCGAGGGGTTGGCCACATAAAAGAAAAGAGCCTCGTGACATTGGTATCAGAGCCAGGCTAGGCTGAAAACTGCGCTTATTTGCAACCAACAACAACACAATGGTGGGAGACACCATCAAAGATCGGTTAGATCGCGTAGAGAGGGTTATTGGGGCGTTTGCACCCGATACACCATCGTTGGTTGACCAGATGGGAGCCATGGCCTCAGAGATGTGGAATATAGCCTTAGAGATGGCGGCATTGAAGAGCGAGATTGTGGATCTAAAAGGGCTTTACAAAAATCTTGAAAAAGATTGCCAAGAGTGGATGGGCACTACGGGCGAGGACTTAATTGCTGCGAATAATGCTTTTAGGGGGCAAGTGAGAGACCTTGATGCCAAGGTAGTGGTGATGAGGAGAGCTTTAGGCAATATGCCTCAACACGCCGAAGTGACTCCCTCGAATGTGAAAGTACCCGAGCCAAAGAGTTTTGTTGGGGCATGAAACGCAAAGGAGTTGGAGAACTTCTTGTAGGATATAGAGTAATATTTCAGGGCAGCCAACATTCCGAAGTTGGAACATGTAGATATAACTTGCATGTACCTCATGGGTAATGCTAAGTTATAGTGGCGTACAAGGCTGAATGAGGATGCTGAGGCACAAAGGCCACCCATCCAGACTTGGGAGGTGTTGAAGAAAGAATTGAAGGCTCAATTTTTA
>JAXCLQ010071398.1:0-12150 GCA_035584115.1 Cedrela odorata
TATTTTAATATGATTATAGTAATCATAAAATATAATTATTAATTATATTAATATTATTATAAATATCTAATATATATATATGTATGTATGTATATGTAAGATATTTATTAATATACATGTATATATATAAATGTATATATATATATATGTATCTCTCTCTGTCTCTTTTTGATATATATATATATATATTATATCTATAATGTTAGAATGTATAAATGTATTAATAATATATTAATGCATTATTCTATATATATATATATGTATTGAAGGAATGTATGTATATGATAAAAGATATACATTCTGCCGATTTAAGATTAACCATGACTTATCCATTTGTATTTATCTCTTTTGATATTTTTGGAGTCGGTGGAAAGAAAGTTTAAGTGTTAAGCTTGTTAATACATATATATATATATATATATATATATATGAACATATACACACAGAATACGGTGAAGCAAGAAAAGAAGAAAAAAAGTTTACTTTTTTTTTCTTTGTTTTCTTTCGTTCGTTTATCCTTTTTGTGGTTTTTGAAACCAGAGCTTCTTCATCTTCTTTAACCAACAAGAGATTGGTGAAGCAAAAACGTGGTGCAATGTTTTGGTTGTAAACCAAAACAGAAACCAGAAGAGAGAAGAAGAGAAAGGTTAGAGAGAGAAAGGGTGGTGAGCTTGTTGAAGCTCAAACCAGCGCATGTCAATCCCAAACTAGCCGGAATCGGCTTCATCCCACCGATGTGTGGGCCATCTGAGGCAGCAAGACAGCTGTTGTTTCGGATTGCAAGACTAAAGGTTAGTTTCTTTGTTTTTGTTTACGAAACAAGGCATGTTTGTACACTGAAATACACATGCATGCACATATAGATCATAAGAGAGTCTGTTCCACAAGTTTGTAACTACAATCAAGACTCCCCTGCGACAGTTGTGCGCTCGAAACTTCATTTTGTGCATCGCACTTCCGCTGCACATGAAAAATAGAGCATGCTTATGCTCACTGTTCTGTTCAATTTGTGCCAACAAAATATCGTCATTTTTTGTTTTAGTAAAAAGTGTAGTATCAACACTCTCCCTCACAAAGTTATGTTTTAGCAAGAATTCACTAAGTCTTTCATACCACGCTTTAAGTGTTTGTTTTAAACCATAAAATGCCTTATTGAGTCTAAAGACATGATTTGAAAATTTATAGTTTTTAAAACCGGGAGGTTGCTCTACATAGACTTTTTCATTTATGACACCATTTAAAAATTCACTTTTTACATCTATTTAATAGAGTTTAAAGTTTTTATAGCATGAAAATGCTAAGAGCACTCTAATAGCCTCTAATTTTACTACGGGAGCATATGTCTCATCATAATCTATTCTCTTTTCTTGACTATAGTCTTGTGCCACTAGTCTAGCCTTGTTTCAAGAGATGTTCCCATTTTCATCAAGTTTGTTTCTAAATATTCATTTAGTACCTATGATTGGATAATTGTGTGGTCTAAGTACTAAGCTCCAAATTTCATTTTTTTGAAATTGATTTAATTTTTCTTGCATAGCCATTAACCAATTTTCATCACTTAAAGCTTCTTCGACTTGTTTTGGTTCAATTTAAGAGATAAAAACTAGATTTTGAACTTCATCTAAATTTTTATTAATTTCTCTTGTTCTTCTTCTTGTTTTGACTCCATGTAAAGGATCGTCTATTATATGTTCTTTTAGATGACTAGAGTTATATTTCCATGCTTTTGAGAGATCCTTGGAAATTTGTTCATCTTCTATAATTTCATTTTGCTTTTCCAAAGATTTATCATTTAGATTCAAGTTTTCTAAGTTTCCAATGACTTCTAACTCTTTCTCTTTTTCTTTAGCAATTAATTTAGCCAAGTCGGGAATCGTATTCATCAAAGTTTATGTGTACACTTTCTTCCACGACTTAAGTTCTCTTATTGAAAACTCTATAGGCTTTGCTCTTAAATGAATAGCCTATAAATATTCCTAGATCAGATTTTGGCTCAAATTTTCTTAGATTATCCATGGTATTAAGAATGTAACAATTATAACCAAATACTCTAAAGTACTTAATTTTAGGTTTTCTTTGAAAGATTAGCTCGTATGAGGTTTTGTTTAGTATTTTTCTAATTAGAACTCTATTCGTTATGTGACATGTGGTGTTAATAGCCTCAACTTAAAAATATTTGGGTAGGTTATATTTTCTTAGCATTGTTCTACTCATTTCTTGAAGAGTTTTATTCTTTTTTCCAACAACTCTATTTTGTTGAGGAGTTCTAGGTGCGAAAAAATTATGAAATATCTATTCTCATAGCAAAGTTTTCAAATTCTTTGTTTACGAATTCTCCACTTTGATCACTTCTAATTTTTACAATTTTAAAGCCTATTTCATTTTCAATTTGTTTTGAGAATTTATTAAATGCTTCAAATGTGTTGTTTTTATTTGCCAAAAGGAATACCTATGTGAATCTTGAATAGTCATCTATAATTACGTCTGCATATGGTTTTCTTTTTAACGATGCTACTCTATTTGGTCTAAAGAGGTCCATTGTAAAAGCTCTAATAGCTAGTTGTGGAAACTAAGTTTTTTTATTTAAAAGAAGTTTTAACTTGTTTTCCTAATTTGTAAGAACCACATACTTTGTCTTTTGTGAATTTTAGATTAAGGATATCTCCTAATAAACCTTCTTTAGCAATTTTTTGTAAGAGATCCATACTACAATGTCCTAGCCTTCTATGCCACATCCAAGGATCATCACAACGAGCTTGCAAGCATATGTCATTTATTTCATTAAATTTTTCTAATTCTATGACGTATACATCATTGTTCCTAGGTGCATAGAATAATTTATTTTCATGCTCATCCAAGATTTCACAACCATTTTTAAGAAATATGATTTTATATCCATGATCACACAACTGACTAATACTAAGTAAATTATACTTAAAACCTTTAACATACAAAACATCTTTAATTAAGATTGAGTTTATGTCAATAATATCAATACCTTTTGCCTTGCCTCGACTATTATCTCCAAAAATCAAATCTTTTCGTTCTTATTTTTTTAGATGGAGAAATAGCTTCTTATTTCCCGTCATGTGTCTCGAGCAACCGCTATCAAGAAACCACTTTCTTTTGTACTTGTTGCTCTTCACATGCAATATCTACAAAATGGACAAGTTTATTTTGGTACCCAAGTGACTTTGGGTCCATAAGCATTAGTTCTACCCTTGAAGGTCTTGGCCATTTTAACATGCATAATCTCCTTAAGTTGTGTTCTCTTAGGTACCCACATCATTTTATGTCCATTACACTTATTTTTCTTATGTAAACATATGTTGCTATAATGACATTTTCTATTGCAATAATGACAAGTGATGGATGATGTTGCTAGTTGTTTAACTTTCACAAGATAATTTGCATAGACTTTTTGTTTAATTCCTTATTTATAGCCAAATCTGGCTTTGTCAAACACTAGTGTTTGACCACCTAATAGTTTGTCTAATGTTTCATTTCCTTGTGTAAATTTGGCTAATATGCTTTTAAGAGAAATTATTTCATCTTTCAAGAATTGATTTTCATCTTGTAATATATCACATTCCTTAATCATGCTATAGTCCTTTTTATACTCAAGTTCACTAACTCTTAGTTTCAATGAGTCATTTTCTTTTATCTTTGAGGAGTTCATTTTCTTTAGTTCTTTGTATTTAACATACAATTTTTGAAATTCATCCCTAAGTTCTTCATATAAGGTACACAAGTCACCTTTTAATAGGTTATCATTATCCCTACTTTTACATGCATCATAATGAGAAGAATTATGATCAAGGGAAGTTACCTCATGTTTTTGCTTTCCCATGAGGCAGAAATTGGTCCTTTTATTTTCTGATGAGGCAGAAATTGGCTTCTCAAGTAGCCTTCATTGCCTTCTTCTTCTTCTTGTCCTTCTTAATTTCCTTAGCGAACATTCCGGCCTTGTATGTCCCGGTTTCTTGCATTCATAGCAAATGATTTCTCCATCTTTTTCTTTTTCTTTCTCTTTTTCATTGTGTTTCTTGAATTTATCCTTTCTTAGATAATCACTCCTCTTTCAATTTCTTCCCTTGTTGAAATACTTCTTGAATTTATTTGCTATGAGAAGAAATTCATCCACCTCGAATTCTTCTTCACTTTCATTTTCTTTATCTTCCTTTTTAGTAATCTTTAATGCTATGTTTCTTTTGCCTTTTTCTCTATCTTCATCATCATTGCGTCTACCTTCTAACTCGTATGTCATCAAGGATCCAAGAAGCTCCTCAAGTGGCAAAGTTCCTAAATTCTTGGCTTCTCTAAATAGCTGTCACTTTGGCTTCCCAGCTTCTAAATAGGCTTCTCAAGATTTTTATAACAATATATGCATTTGAATAAGATCTACCAGAAGCCTTAAGCTCATTAGTAATATCAGTAAAGTGAGTAAATATATCTTTGATGCTTTCATGTAGTTTCATTTTAAACAATTCATAATCATAAACTAACATGCTTATTTTTTAGTCTTTAACTCTACTAGTTCCTTCATGTGTTACCTCAAGCATATCCCAAATTGATTTTGCGATTTCGCATCCTGAGATTCTATTAAATTCAACTCTATCTAGGGCACAATAAAGTATGTTCATGACTTTACCATTTAAAGTGAATTTGTTTCTTTCCTTAGATGTCCATTCTCTCGTTGGTTTTAATTTTCTTTCTCTAGTTAATACATCCTCTGTTATAGGTGGAAAATACCTATCTTTTGTAATGCTTAGGATCCAAAATCTAGAGTTGTTCAGAAGATTTGCATCCTCTTTTTCCAATAGGCTTAATCAGTTCCATTGAAGAATGGAAGTCTGTTTTTGGATTGCCCTTTAACTAATTGTGTAAGGTTACTACTAGATGCCATTTTTTATCTACTTCTCAAGGTTGTAAATTATATTTTATTGAGTTAAGCTCTAATACCACTTGTTATCTAAATTGGCAACACTCAAAAAGGGGGTGAATTGGGTTTTAAAAACTTTAGAAATTAAAAATATATGCAATATAGTGCGATAAATAAAACGTTAGTGGAGTGAGAAAGACAAACACGATTTATAGTGGTTTGACAAAGTTTGGTCTATGTCCACTTTTTCGGATACGAATCACTATCACTGAGGTTCTACTATCTCTTTGTTTCTTACAGGTCAAGTGAAATCCAGTACACTCTTTTTGAGGTGAAAGGAAACCTTATACTTCCTTTTTCACGGGTGAAAAAGAAAACCCACAATACTCTTCTTTAATACAAGTAAAGATATACCCAATGAAATATTACAAATGTATAATGGTAATTGCTCTCACACTATAGTAGATATTATCAATCTCTCACACAAAATTTGAAAGTTTTACAATATAGAGAGAAAGATTTAACTATTCACATCTAAAAAATATTCTTCAAGAATGTCTTTGATTTTTTATTGCAATGTCAGTTTTGCTTTGCTTCATTGTGTTTCTTCTATTTACATCTGTTGATGCAGCAAAAATCCTTCCTTAGACTCCGTGCACCAGCAACGATCTTCTTCCTCTTTTCGTGTCCCATAACTTCTACCTGCGCTCACAATCAAAAGTTATGGGGGTAAAAAGTCGGTTGTTTGGCGAAAACCTTCCGATGCTTAAGTTCAGGTTTTATTTTTTATATTTTCTTTGGAGAAACAGAAACCTAAAAAAGAATAGTAGTATTTTTTGCCAAAGTTTCAGTGGTCGTTGTTGGAGATATGCCCTAGAACCAATCGTATCATACGATCTAGGGATATCATCCTTATGTATATATAACTTTGTAAATTAGTTTATGATTAATAAAATAGCATCTATATCATTTTGCATATACAATTGTGTATATATATATATAGATATAATATAGAAAATGCAGAATGAGATCCCGAGATGTATTATGACGTCATGACTCTATCTGCAAGAAGTTGTAGATATATATACAGAGTCTAATCTAAATATATCCAAATTAGTTCCTAGTTGAGGTATTGTCATATGGGAGTACAACATTGCATGACTGGCATGTTTGATGCTGCCAAGGATTAGTATTTGATACTAATAGTTGGGTGACGAGGCTCATGTCACAAGAGCATAAACATGAGTAGTAAGTTGGAGTGCGTGTTATTGAACGTGACCAAACGTGACGAATCACATGGGTGATTATCCACTATCAATACGTTACATAGCCGTACTAGTGTACCACTGGTCCTTTGACCTGAGAAATCACGGCTGCCCTCTGCATTAAGGCACATCGTTCACTTGTGTATATTACAATGGGTTAGCCACGCTTGGTGAAAAAAGCTTGCTGGCAATATGTTTATGTGTAAGAAGTCAGGTGATGACCAAGACAGAATTTGCTGGCTCAAATATTAGAGCTTGAAATCCTAGGCAAGGATTGAATTGATCAAAAAGAAAACTTAATTATTAAGCTTGCTTATGCATATGTATATAGACATATACACGGTATACGTATAAGGCCTTTCTTCTTCTCCGTTTTCTTTAAAAACAAAAAACTTCTTCTTCTCCTTCACCATAACTCGCTTAAGGAAGTGAGTTTGTGAAAGCATGATTGTGAACCATAACAAAGACAGAAGTGGGAAGCAAGCTTTGGCTGTGAATCAAAGCTTAAACAGAAGAGAGAGAGAAATCGTAGAGTGAGAAAGGGTGGTGAGCTTGTTGAAGCTCAAACCAATGCATGTTAATCCCAAACTAGCCGGAACCGGCTTCATCTCACCGACATGTGGACCACTTGAGGGAGCAAAGTAGTTGCTATTCTGGATTGCAAAACTAAAGGTTAGTTTCATCTTTGTTTCTGAAACAGAGCATGTTTTGAGACCCGAAACATGCATGTATGCACATTAAGATCGGCCAGGAGTTTATTCCGTAGGTTTATGAAGATAGACTTGGCTCCTCTGTGACGGTTGTGCGCCCAGAACTTCATTTTGTGCGTTGCACTTCTGCTATATATGGAAACAGAGCATGCTTATGCTCACTATTCCGTTCAAGTGGTATCAGAGCCGTGTTGATATCTATATGCATGTGTGTTTCGATTTCAGTGTTTCAGATGTTAATGAATATTCATATGTATATTTGATGTGGTTTTGGATGATGAATAGAGTTTGCATGGTAGTGTTATAGAACACTGCATTTTGGGCAAAGAAACAGAGCATCATTTTGATGCACTGTGTGTTGCTTGTTTTAAAAATCGTATAGACATATGTTACACAAAAATGATACTTGATGCTCGAAGTGTCGATCTTAGTTAGTTTGAGTGTAAATACCAGCTTGTGATTAAGGTCGATATTTTCGGTTTGATGAGCATAGATGTCATTATTTTCTATTTGATGAATGGCGATAATTAATGCATGAAAATGAATTAAATGCTCAGTATGTCGACTTGTTTTTTTTTAGTATGGTTATTTGCATGAAATTGGCATCAACAAACAAAAATGATGGTCGAAATTTTCTGCAGAAATAACATTTGCGTTTAAACCAGCATGTCGGGAAAACGAAATAAACATTTATGTTCAAATCTTTGTTTGAAAATCGTTATTATCCTGAGATAAGCTCTGGCATTGCTTGGCCGAGACCTTCATAAGCTATGGTCGAGACCCTTATAAGCTGTGACTGAGACCTTTATAAGTTATGGCTGAGACCCTTATAAGCTATGGCCAAACCTTTGTAAGCTGTGGCTGAAACCATTAACGAGATGTGGCCTAAACCTTTGTGGTGTGTCCTTAGGATAAGACTTGATCTGAGCTTCCTGGTGACTTTGAGAGGTCTCAGCTCCCATCTTTCCTAAAGTCCTTGCCATACCATTTATTATTATGCCGACCGAGATCACTTCCTTCTTTTGCCAAACAAGACCTGGGCTCCCTATCACTTGAAATAGCTTTCTTTGTGTAGCAGTTGGTCTCGAAACACTATATGTCTCTTCCTGTAGGGCCATTTTGGACCTTTATTCTTCTAGGCCTTATGCATACTGGATTATACCCAACATCAAACCCCCTAGTTTTAGTCAAGAACATTTGTTCCTTGATTAAAACTAAAGATGACGGTTCTAAAGAGACACGCCTGTCTGTTACTAATTAAATATTCAGCTAGAAGTCCGCCCCCTTTTCATTAATGAGATGCATCCTCTCAGTTTCTCTCTTGACGTGGCAAAATCTCATCCCTTGATCTGTAACGAGTATCGGTGGTTGGGGCTCTTCTTCTTCCTTAAATACCCCACCTTTACCTTTTTACCTTTTTCTTTACCTTTACATCATCATTTTTTCTTTGCAAACAATTTCAACGACACAACAGCAGTGACAACTCTGCTTCGAGCTTCACACTTCAAGTTCTTCAACTCTCAATAGTAAATTTCTTCTATTCTCCTTCCATTTTTTTTCATGATTGATTTTGTGGTATATTTGATTTGATTGAGTGACTTGGTAGATTCGGTATTAGGCTTAAAAACTTTTAGGTTTACCCCCTAAGTTGTTGATGACCCTAGAACGACCTTTAACCTTTCATTTTACCTCTATGAAAAATAGAAAAAATGGCTTCTAGGGAAAATAACTCTGGTAAGGGGCAAGCCGTCATCCCAATTACCTCTCCTACTTTGGTGAGGCAAGACCTCTCATAATTCGAAGTGGATAGATTCGCTTTTTTCATAACCAAAATAGACTTAAAAGTGTACACCAAGTTGTACAGAATTCCCAAGAGAGTGTATTTTAAGGTTCTAAAGGCAAACGAACTCCCGAGCTATCCTCTTGAGGGCGAGATAGCCTTCAATGAGGAGTTCTTCTATATGGGTGTTAGGCTTTCACTCCAAGATTACTTTGCCCAAATCCTCACCTCTTTCGTTATTCCCCCATACCAATTGAATTTAAATAGTTGGAGGATCATATCCGGTCTATTCATTTTATGGCACCAAATTTTCGACTTTGTCCCTTCCTTGGAAGAAATTGAACATATATACATTCTGAAGAGAAATCTAATAAGAAGTCCAAGATAGTTTTACCTACAATGCCATATTGGTAAGATAAACCCAGTTACTAGCAATCCTGTCTCCAACAAGAACTGGAAGAAAAAATGGTTTTTTGTTAAAGGCAATTGGAATTCTGCACCCAATTTCCATGTACTTAAATCTTTTGGGGAAGCAATCACTTAGATTGGCTCACTTGATTTAGATCTTCGCAGCAAAGAGAGTTTTTGGTTGGCTAGGGAACATACTACAGAACAGTCCATTCTACTCTTATATGAGAATTTGGTCTTGTCGAGCCTAGTGAGTTTTTGTGTTTCTAGTGACACATTGGCCTCGGAATCGGCCATTTGAAGTGGTAAACGTTTTAATTACTTATTTGTTGTTATTATTGGATTATGGTGTCTAACTTTTGTGATACCGGTGGCACAGGTGAAATGGCTTTTAAGGGTAATGCTCCAGATCCATTGATAGTTCTACAGCGCTTGGCCAAAGCCAAGAAGGCTAGGAATTTACCTCAACCCTCAAAGGTAGCTCCTAAAGGTCCAATGAAGACCCTGGGATCTTCCAAGGTTACTGCTGCCTCTGGGTCAGCTCGTCTCTTAATTCCTAACAAAGGGATTATGATCCAAGACCCGACACCTCCTCCTTCTGTTCCTCCAATAGAGAAGGAGACATCGAAGCGAAAAGCCATAGTTGATACGTCCGAAGAGATGTCTTGGAGGAAGAAACAAATGTTTGGCAAAGCTGACTCGGAGCCAACTGAAGCATCTATCTTCAACAAACTTTTTCTTGAGGATATTCTCGCAGGGAAGAGAAAGTTTTTTGAGCACTTCCTCCCTTACATAAATCCGCAAGTATAGAGTATTGGCGAGAAATTTGCTGACAGCCTTGCTGGATTTTTGGGGGAGATGTTAATGCGCTACCAACTGAAGTTGTTAAGTTGGGTAGGTTGAACCTAATTGTTCGTGTTGGTGATTTGCAGCTCCTATACTCGACCATTCTACAGGAGGATGCCCTTGTGGAGGACTTCTTAAAGGCATCGAAAGCCGAATAAAGGGTTGAAAAGGTCAAATAGAACTTGGTCCTAGAGTGGACCAAGTTTAAGTCTGAGTTGAGCAAGAGGGATAAGGAGCGAGAAGAACTTTAGGTCAAGATGGTTGTGGCAGAGTCTTCCCTTGCAGAGGCGAGTCAGAAGCTAGGGGTCCTAAAGTAGAAACTTAACACTCTAAGGGAGGAGAGTGTGAAGCGCAACCAAGATTTCGACAAGTCTTGTGAGAAGCTGTGACAATGCTTGGGTTTTGAAAGGCAGAGAAGTCTTCTTCTCACTCGGCAGTTAGTGACAAAGGATGAAGAGATGCAGATTTGACTTCGGGAAAGGGTTAATAAGAACATCGTCTTAACCTATGAGACACTGCAGGGTGAGTATCCTCATCTTAACCTCCACTGGATGTACAAGGCTCTAGGAAGAGCGCCTCTACAATAAGAAGAGGAGGTCTCGGATGGTGTTCTCCCGAAAATGGAAGAGCACTCTAACCTGAAGATAATGGGCGTTCCTCCAGTAGAGTCTCCTTCTAGTTCTCACACCACTTCACTAACCAAAGGTGCAATCAAGCCAGTGGAGTTGCCACCGGTTGAGGTGACATTGATCCCTTCCTCCCCTGAGGCTTCTCTTGCTATCACTGCTATTGATGCTTCGGAGAGTACTTCTGCTCCTGACCTAACAGTTCTTCCAATTGACTCGTCAAGTGCTAAAACTGACTCCTAAGCTAACCACCCTAACAAAGTAGCTTAATTTTTTTTTATGTAATACTCAACTAATCAATGGAATTTACATTTGCAATTCTAAATGTTCTATCCTTTTAGCTCTTCACTTTTTTCATTTTCAACACTTGGTATATTTCGTATGCCCTTTAATCATATTCTGAACTTATATTTCTTGCCAGTATTGACTTAATAATTTAAATCTGACTAATTAACATCTCAAATTGACAGCCTTTGATGTGTTAATTTTACCCTTTCAATGCCACAAGACTTGCACCTTTCACTAGTGATTTTCCCATTAGCTTTGATCTGTTTTGGGACTACAAAAGATATGTGTACTTACTGAACAACAGGCTCTCGTGTTCTTATGTGTTTTTAATTACTTAACCTTCCTGTAATTACTTGTGCTATATGTTTGTTTGAGTATCGTGTCACCATTAATGGCTCGAGATCCTTCTTTGTCTTTTGGCTAGCCTAAACCGTACTTGGGACTCACTCGAACCAAAGGCAAGTAATAAGCTATCGTTCGGACACCGTGTAGCCCATGTTCGTGCTTTGGGATGAAATTACTCTAAAATGTTATAGCACGGTCATCCGAGAACCTGTTCAGCCCTTTTGCTCTCTAAGGTCGTGCTTAGGGCTTGTTTGAGCCGAGAATAACATTACTTCGAAAAAAGTAGAAAGCTGAACACTTGGAACCGTGTCACCCATGTTTGGGCTTCAAGAGGAGAATACCCTAAGATATTTGATGAGACCATCCGAGAACCTTCTTTGCTCATGCTCTCCTAGACCATGCTCTAGGGTTGTTTGAGCTGAGGATAATATTACCTTATGAAAAGTAGAAAGCTAGAGTCTAGGAACTGTGTCACCTGTGTCTAGGCTTCGGGAAGAGATTACCCCGAGACATTTGAAAGTAGTCATTCGAGAACCTCTTGTACTCATGTTCTGTGAGGTCGCACTTAGGGCTTGTTTGAGCTAAAGATACTATTACCTCAGAAAAAGCTAAAAGCTAAACACCTGAGACCCGTATCACCCATGTCTAAGCTTTGGGAGGAGATTACCCTGAGACGTTTGAAAGTAGTCATCCAAAAACCTCTTTTGCTCATACTCTATGAGGCCGCACTCAGAACTCGTTTGAGCTGAGGATACTATTATCTCGAGAAAAGTTAGAAGTTAAACGCTTATGAACCGTATCACCCATGTCTGGGCTTCGGGAAGAAATTATCCTGAGACGTTTGAAAATAGTCATCTAAGAACCTCTTTTGCTCATGTTGTAACGCCCGTAATTTTAGAAATTTGTAACTGTAGCATCTGCAATATTTAAAAAAAAATTTAATTAGAGAATTTGATGTTATTTGGTTAAATAAAATTCTATGTAACTTAGAATTTTTGGG